>JAJHUR010128458.1:685-10867 GCA_027495735.1 Lutjanus campechanus
AGCAGCAGCACTGCTGCTAAGAAGTGTGTCATGATTTCCATCAGAGTCTTCGTCACTGCTGCTCCTGTTGTCAGTACTCTCACTACCGCTGCTTTCATCACCTGGTGTAGAAACATAAGAAATCACTATTGAAAAGTGCAGACATTTATTTACATTATATACACAACATGTACTCATGGTTACATTCACAAGTATATGGCCATATGTAAACAACAAAAAAGCTGAAACTCTACACAAAATTATAGCATTATTACTGCTGCTTTCATCACCTGGTGTAGACATGTAGTCTTCATCGCTGTCCTCACTGTCACTGAGACAGCTGTCCTCACTGTCCACTGGTGGAATCATGGTTCAAGTCCACCAGCTCACTTCTCATAGAACACTGATGCGTTAATTTTGTTCTGCGTAAAAATAAAGGACAGAAATTGCATTAAAGTGATATTCCATTTTCAGCACGTGCGTCTATTAAGATACGTATATACAAGTCTCGCGAGATCGACGCCATGTTTACATCTTATCGGCTACGTGCAACAGCTGATATTTCTGCTAAAAACATGGCGAAAATGGCGTCTTTTGCGGTTAATTTTTAATGTCGCGGCTCGCGGACACTTGGATTACACCACACAAGCAGGATGGAGACATTTTGTGTTTGTTTTGTGTGCTATTTTTAACGTTTTATCCGTGGTCACCATTCACTGCCATTGTACTGGATGAGGCTGCTACTCTGCTTCTCCTAAAACTCCAGGATTGTTTGGTGAACTGAAGATCTTCACTTATCATCACATAGAATAGAATAGAAATACTTTATTAATCCCCAAGGGGAAATTCACATCAGCATAGTGGTGAGTACATACAAAATAGCTTATTCTCAGAAAATGGAATATCACTTTAATATCCCAGCATGATATTTTTATGATTATAGAAATGAACTAGGGTGGCATTTTCTGAAGAAAATGTGTGTGAGTGCTGAAAGCCATCTAAACACAGCATTGTTTATGTGCAGCCATGCTATTAGTTGAAATCTTCAAATAACTTAAAAAATATTCGTCACATGTTTTCTATTCCGCTGTGTCAGCTGTAGAAGCAAACCATAAGCTGGTATATATATTTATCTTAGCAAAACTTACCTCAAATTTTTCCAAATTTGCAGCCTTATTTCGCACAAAACCCGCGACGTTCGCCTCCATTAACCGGATGTAGTTCCCACGCCGACCGGTCCTACGAGAAACCAGTGCTTGCAAAAGGTTCCTAGGTACGTATCGAGTCCGCATGAAGCGGCGTTGAGGGGATACAGACGATATATCGGCTGTATTCTGAATCAAAGCGATATGAGGCAAATTCACGACAACTGGCGTCAATATACGGTTGTAATAGTCAAACTGAGTATCTTCCAAAGTAATGGCAGCTACAGTGGAACAGTCTCTTTAATACCAAGTTCCCTCTTTGTGTTTTCATGCACACAGAGATGTAACTTCATACTAAAACTCTGGACCTCTGTAAAGACTCCTGATTTCTTCTCCAGATCCAGATTCTCCTCTTCCTCTTCCTCCTCCTCCTCCTCCTCCCTCACTGCCAGCAGTCAGGCTGCTCTGCCATCTAGTGGTCGTGACTCCGTACTTCATTTCCACCGTCCTGATGCTGTCCATCTGCTGCAGCAGGAGGAGAGGTAAAAAAACAAACAAACAAAACACTAACACACACACTCTCTCTCACACACACCAATGACCAGTTTCATGATGGTCCTCTGCTGTGTAACCAGAGATCAGCTGAAGATAAAATCTCTCGCAGCCAATAAAAGAAGAGTTCATTAGAATGATTAAGCCAAACAAAGCTTAAATCTTATTTTTTAAAGTGAACTTAGATTTAGAGGCAGTTTTTATTTGTTCACCCACGAAGCACCGACTGTGTTTTAATTCTGACAAACAGTTAATAAAAATATGTAAATAAAAAAATAAAAAAAGAATATACTGTATCTGGAAAAGATAGACAGTAAATGGAGACATTTAAAGAGGAATAAATAAAAGAATAAATAAGTAAATAAAAATATCAGAAATATAAAGAGAAATGACAAAATATAAAATAATTATTAGAAACATTTTCATTTATTTTCATTTACATGTTCATTTATTTCTGTATATATATTTATTCATTGCATATTATTGCTTTATTTTTCTTTGTATGCTGTTTTAAGTTATTTATTTATTTTATATGTAATTTATTTATTTTATCCCTTTGCTCCTTTTGCTTTTGTGTAAATGAAAACATGAGTCCTGCCAGATGACTCAGCAAACTCAGGTCCAGCTTGGAACAGCAAAAACAGTATAAAAGGAAAAACCAAAGGAAAAATAAAGGGGTAAAAATAGATCAAAATAAAATCTGTGATTAAAATTACAAGATAGTGTAAGTTGTCTGCAATAAATAAATTATTAAATATAGATTTTAAAATACACTTCCACATTTTCTATGTACTTGATTATTCAGTTTTTTTTATTCCTCTGTATATTTCTACATTTATTTTCTTATTCTTTCGTTATTATTCGTTTTTTATTTTTTAAATTGCACTCCTATGACTCATAAAAGGGAGAATATTGCTGTCCTGCTTCAGATAAACTGGACACAAACGTCTCAGCCATCTTTCATGTCCGTCATGTTGAGGACGACATTTTCTGCAGCAGCGTTTTGGTAGAAGTGGAAACACCTACACAGAAATATTCCCTAATCCTTAATCTCCATCTCCTCTTCTTAACTCCGCCCACAGGAAACACATCAGCCGTCTCCATGGAGATGGACACCCGTCTTGAAGGCGGCCATGGACGAGCAGAGCAGCATGATTACGTCCCTGAGCCTGATCTCTGAACTGAAGAGGCTGAGTAGGCGAACAGTTTGGAACAAACTCATTTATGGTCATATTTAAAGTTGTAAATATGTTTTTGTGTTGAAGGTCCAGTGTGTCAGTTAAGGTGATCTAATATGACAGGACTGGAATATAATATTTATGAGTACGTTTTCATTCATGTATAATAACCTGAAAATAATAATTGTTGTGTTTTTAATAATATAATACTATTTAAACCTTTTAAAAGTTTGTATCGTGCTCACCAGGGTTGGGAGTGTTACTTTAAAAACTGTATTGGAATTCATTTTTAATTGCATGTTTAAAAAAAGTAGTCAGTAACCTTATCCAAGTATGAAAATGTTGTAATGTAATGTAACTTGTAAGTTACTTACCATTACTTTTGGATTACATTAACATGAATTATGCAGAAATTCTTCACCCAAATATGTTTTATGTTCATTGCTCGCTTTATTAATAGTTGTTATTCCCTCCTGGCAAAATACAAAAATGCACCTTAAGATTAAAAGCAGAAATTCTGCACATTTAACAGTTGTTTGTTAATTATGTTAAACTTCAGTAAACTGTTTGTGTTTTTATCCACACACCATCCTGCTCATAAATCACCACGACACTCAGAAATGTTTTTCAGTCGAAGTAGGAGTGACGAATTAACCAGGTAACTGGATTTCCAGCGTTGGTGGTTACTCTTGTCTGTACATGTTTCTGTAAATTAGATGCCGAGTCTTTGGATGATGGAGGCAGAACAGTCACTGTACTGTGATCACAGAGTTCACCCTCAAATCAAAAATGCATATTTTCCCCCTGACCTGTAGTGCTGTTAATCCATATAGATAGTTTTGGTGTAAGTTGCAGAGTTTTAGAAATAGAGATGTCTGCCTTCTCTCCAATATAATGGGACTAAATGGCTCTCAAAGCCAGTGTCTATTTCCAAGAATCATGAATTGTATTTTAAAATTGTAATCCTGTTTATAATCCCCATTTTTGTAACTTTCTCTGTAACCTCATCTGGAGCTCTGAAGCGTATTCTGAAAGAAAGTTGTGTGAATGAGAGAGAGAGATTCAACTGAACTGAATTAAAAACATCTTTAATGGAAATGCAGGTAAAAACAGTCAGAAATCTTTAATGAAAAAGCTGAAATAACACTGAAATTGTCCTTTGACTCCCTGCAGCCACACATCTCACATCACAGTTTCAAGTTTGTTTGTAATTATTTCATGTTCACATCAGGACGTACTTCAGACAGATTAGTATCATCAGCAGCAGGAGGGGGCGGGGCCTTTCAGCACCGTGACTCCTCGTGGTCATGACGTTCCCCTGGACGATGTTGGGTGTCCTGACCGATCTGCACGGCTCCTCGCTGTAACACATGCAGTCGAAGCTGCGGTTGAACCATTTGATGTCATCCAGCGAGAGCTCGCCGCTCACGGTCAGCGGGCCGCCGCGGCGCTGCCGCTGGATCCTGTAGCGCATGGGGTCGAGGTGGAGGTAGACGTCGTCGTCCCAGTTCTTCCTCACGCAGCGACCTTGGCCCTGGCAGAGCGCCTCGCTGCAGAGTCGAGTTGCCATGGAGACGTTAAGGATGTACGGGTTCATGACTCGCTCCAGGTGGCGTCGAGCATCAAAGCAGGAGTCCTGCAGGATTTTAAGTGAGACGTTTTTAAGTAAAAGTGCAAACAGAAAAGTTAGTTAAAAACCTTTCCAGAAAACCCCAGAGTGACGTCCATCTACCTCTGTGTCGGTGACGTTCATGTCTCCCCAGGAAACGACGCCTGCGGCGCCGAGAGCAGCGGCTTCTCCGATAGTGTTCACCAGATCAAACTGCAAAACAAAAACATCAGACAGACAATCAGAGACGAGCAGGAACTGGTCTTCCACAAAGTTCTGATTAAAGGAAAAGGAACCAATGTATGAAAATTTAAAACTTTCAAGACTGATCATTTTGTTCGTTCTTTCTTAGAAAAATACCCACTCCTTTTTTTTCTTTTCTTTTTCTTTTTTTTTTTAACAATAATGTCCCTCTTTGCTAATAAGTCAACCTTAAGAGCATCATAAGTTTGTTTTTTTAAGTAGCCTAGTTCTTCTGTGTGAGTGTACATGCATCAAGAACATCTTACCATCAGCTGTCTGTGGTGCTGAGCAGAACACTGACGACACTTCACACATAAATTCAAGACAGAGTGCTGCAGGCAGAGCCCTCTCCATAAAATGTCTAAGTTATGCTATACCTATATTTCGTATACATATATCACGCAGGTTATAGCCTACGGTATAAATGTCATATGTGAAATTGACATCACAAGTCCCGCCTCTTTCTGCTCTGTGCTCAAATAACAGTTGAGAAAGCTTGGTACCCATCATCACCTCAGTCTGATTTCTCCTTTCCCATTTCCTGTGCGCAGTGTTTTTCCCCCCTAGGAGAGCAAAGTCATGACCTGACCTCTGACCCTGACTAGCTCGTACTTGTTGCCTTTGTTGAGTTGGACCATACCATGGCCAATCAGAGACAAGAATTAAATATACATATAAAGTATACATTGTGTCTCAAGGTTTTGAGTGTCTCAGGTGCGTCTGACCTCTGACATGTAGTCGTCGATGCTGTCCTTGTACACAGGGCGGATGTAGGCGTAGACAGGGATGGAGTAGGAGCTGTTGGGGAGCGTCGACACCCTCATGGCTTCCTGAATGCGATGCCGGACGAACATCCGGGCCTGCTGAGAGTCTCTGAGCACCAACTCCAGGTAGATGGATGGAAAGAGCGCCGTGGACTCCCTCCAGAGCCACAGCAGTTCATCGTTCCTGTCCTTCTCGATGTCGGGACACTCTCCGGTGAAGCCCCGCATGTCCTGGTTGTAGTCGTAGTTGTAGCAGTCGGGGTACAGGTAGTAACCCCAGAGTCTGTTGGGCCTCAGCTTCTTCCCGATGCGGATGGATCGGAGGAAGTACCTTTTGGCTGCGCGTTCAAAGACGATCTTTGCCCGGTCTTCTGCCTCATCTTCAGACAATGATGAGTTCTTCTCCCGGACTGTTTTGATGGAAAACTGTCGATAGATGTCTTTGCTGCCCCAGTTTCGAACCCACTGCGGCCTCCACTCTTCAAAGTCGAGCACAGCGAGGCCCGGCTGGTTGGTAGGGATATAATACTCGATGTCATCCTCGGCCTCCTCGTGGTGCTCCTGCAGGTCAATTAGCTGCGGCAGCCCCTCGTCGTACATCTTGCCGGTGTCTTCGTCCATGTAGGGGAAAATGCCGAAACGATCAGTGTAGAATATGGAGATGCTCTGGTTGGTTGCCGTCCTCAGCGTGCTACTGACAAAGTGAAAGTGGGAGAGGTCGAGTGGCATGCCGAAGCGGATGTTGCACAGCTCGGTCGGGGCGTTCCACATGAACAGGAAGGGGTGTCTAGGACTGACGGGAGGATCTGTCCTTGGTAGCGCTCGGATGGAGCTCGGCAGGGCCAGTATGATGATGAAGATGGAGAAGAAATGGTGTATGCCATGGAGCAGTTTGACTTTGTTCATTTTGAAACAGCAATCTGAGGAAATACAAACATACGTACAATTAGAGGTCAGAATCAGTCAGTCTCTAAACCAGTGTTTCTCAGTCCTGGTCCTCAGGGACCCACTGCCCTGCATGTTTTAGATGTTTCCCTGCTCCAACACGCCTGATGCAAATGATCTGCTCATCATCAAACCTCTGATAACGACCTGATCATTTGAATCAGGTGTGTTGAGGCAGAGAAACATCTAAAACCTTTGTTTCACTCAGTAGAGACCGAGGACAATCGCCTAGATTCCGTTGGTGGAAAAAATTAGAGGGTTGGGGAAAAAAACTACACTGCAGAATCAATCCAAAGTCTTAAGGGCGGACTTTCATATTGGGACAGTGATGTGCAGAAGTTGTGGGCAGAACATTGTTTAAGGCATGTTATTTAAAACATCTAAGGGCTTAGGTTTGTTAGACGCTGTTCAAGCAACTATTTTGCATTTAGAAAATCCACAGTAATCGGCGAGATCTTCAAATGTCTTTAAGACTTTATGGAGAAAATATTTTCTGGTTTTCCCTCTGATGTCTCTGCTCTGCCTCAACTCTGTCTGATTTGTTTTTCTGGACAGATAGTTTTACTCGTTTCTAAAGTTACAGCTAACTGCTGCAAACTGTAGTAAACTTTATCCTGATTTTAGAGTTGAATCTCTCACTCTGCTTTTAGTCTTTTGCTCCATAATTGTTCTCCAGAAAAGGGACAAAAATAAAACCACAACAGCAAATTTTCAATGGTTGGTGTTTGACATTATACCTGCCAAACTTCAGCATGTTAGCATTTACCTCAAAGCACCGCTGAGGACAAACTCACAGAGCCATCAGCATGGCTGCAAACACATAGACCCCAACATTAGGGGGAATAAACTCATGCTAAAAGGTTAAAATAGGAATCTGCTTAATAACCTCACACTTGTTATGCAGCTTACCTGGTTCAGCAACAAGAAAAGGCAACAATAAGCTGGTGAAGTCGCAGTTCAAAGTCTTAGCAAAGAAGAAAAGCAGCTGGCTTAGATGTATTTTTACGAATCATAATTTAAATGTGGCATTTTTAAATCATCACAAGTAGAATTTTTAAAAAAAATCTGAAATCAACCCAGAACTCTACAAAAGTCCTGAAAGGCAAGTGTAAATAAAATTCTGGTTCTCTGTTTATTTTATTTTGTATCTCTGTTCCTCTCGTGTATTTTATGACTAAAGAACACGTGTGGAAAAAGTTTTGTAAAGATAATTTGTTTTTGTTGTTGTAATACTCATTTTGGCCACAAGAGGCTGAAGTGTACCAGCGGGGGAAAGTAGAGGTGAGTTATCCATAAATACTCTTGTAACACGAGCTAAAACATTTTAGCTGCCAAACTAACCTTAGCAAAGTTAGCTAGCTAATGCTACTTAGAAGTTTTTACTTTAGTTTGAAAAAGAAAAGAAACACGAGCTAAATCAGATTAATCTAAAACTAACCTTATTTCCCTTTTGAATGGAAACTAAGTAATCAGTTCCATTTTTTTTTATCAATAAATTGATCTTGAATGAGAAAGTAAAGTACTTTAGATCTCATGTTAGAATCGGGGCTCAATTTTTATCCAGTGTTCAATTTGGTGCACATTTAGATAAACACCATATTTCCTTTTTTCCAGCTCAGCAGATTCAGTTCAAGTTAAAACATCAGGTTGGACGGCTCTTCATACGACAGCAGTGATGTAACTCCACATTTCCCGACTTCAGGGAAGATTAATGTGTTTTTAATAACCTGAAAACCAGAGGGCTGACTCAGAAATTGTTGAGGTATGAAACCTCAGCCACATCAATTAGTATCTCTGTTGCTCTCAGTTCATGGCAGCAACAATCAAGCTGTTAAAATTTTGAGATGTCAACAACACTCCCCCCTCCTTCACTCACTGAGCCTGCAGAGCTGCACTTCACTCCCTGACTTCATCAGGCCAAAGATAAAACTCAACGAAATGAGTGAAGATTAGAGACAAAAACAGCCTCTGCTGACTGTAAATGTAAGGAAATGCACTAATGAAATGTAATTAGAGTGTCAACATCCATAACCCACAATTATTTGTGAATTCATCAGAGCTTGTTTTCTAAAAACAGCTGCCTGCTGCTGAGACAGAACCACAGATTAAGTTTGCCGGGAAGTCAAAACTGTGAGGAAAAACAAAAAGCATCTCAAAAGCTTGTTACAGCTGCAGAGCTGAAGTGAATTGATTAGTGCAACTTAAAGACTGATATTATAAAACTGTTCTTTAGTCTCTTTTAAAATGAATAGTTTGACATTTTGGGAAATGCACTTATGAGCTTCTTGCTAAGAGCTAAAGCTAACAGCTGACTCTGTCCAAATAATAAAAATGGCCTTGCAGCACCTCTGAAGCTCACTAGTTTTTTAAAACATGTGTTTGTTTAATCCCTACAAGTGTAAAAATGATGCATCTCTACTTTAGGGGGGGTTATATGTGAGACATTTCTGAAACAAAAATGTGAATTAGTCTGGAGCCTTTCAGTTAATTTTCAGTTTCCAAGGAGAGTCATCAGTGCACGCAGACCAAAAGGCCTCTGGATGCAAATTGGATAGACCTACAACCAATCAGAGCAATGAAATGTGTGACGTAGCGCCGCACTAAAATGATTCTGAAAATATTTATGGCAGAAACAGGCAATTCAGTGTGTGAGTGTGCTGGACGGACCTGCTGACTGGATGCAAATAGATGCACCTACAACCAATCACAGCAGTGAAAGATATGATATTAGACTTTTCAAATCTGGACCAATGACACTCCTCTGTCAGTCATATAGGACCTGCCCCGTATTAAATAAATGGAAGGTAGGGAAGGTCTGAATGGAAGGAAGGCCAGACGTATACCTTTGGAGAGATTCAGGCAAGCTGTTTCCCATTTTTAGCCTTTATGTAAGTGAACCACCTCCAGGCTGCAGCTTCATATTTACTGTACAGACCTGAGAGTATTATTGAACTTCTGTTCTAAAGCTCAGCAAGAAAGTGAGTAAATGTTTCTCCTAAAACACCAGAATTATTCTTTAAAAAACTGACTACATCGACATGTACTTGAGCTCCCTCTAGTAGTACAAACTACTTTAAAAATGAATTAAATTAATTTAAAAATATATAATCAAAATACTTAAAACATAAAATCACTGACATATAATTTAAAACAAATTTGGTCTTTTCTGTCAAAATTTCAATATCAGCCTGCTTAGTCACGTTCATGCACATCGTGTGCAAATAATCCATAATTAGTTACAAGCTAAACTGTGCAGGCGGTAATAATAAATAATCTTATCAGAAATAAACCTGCCCTCTGTATGAACTGTCCGCAGCATCAGTCATAATGTTTGAACATTTTCAGAGGTGGTGTCAAAGCTTTGACAAACACTGGACTAGATGATTATTTTTTATTTAGTTTTATTTTATTTGCTCTTATTATCTTATTTACCCATTTACTGTCATGTTTATTATTTATTTGAATCTCATATTTATATCGGTTCCATGTTCCCCAGCACCCAGCATCTGATATTGAGGCATCTCTGGCATGTTTTTGGCATTTGTCTGGTCAACATTCAGAAAGGGTCAGTTAAAAACAAAGAGACAAACTTGAAACCCGACCCTTTACAGATGATACAGACACATTTACTTCTAATTATAGTTACAGTAGCTGTCTACAGTCTCACTGAGTCATATCTCTCTGGTCCCATGAAAACTCTTTCTCATTGAGCATTTTTACAAACTAATTTTGTTCAGCTCTCTGCACTGATTGGTTAATTACACTGA
>JAJHUR010128459.1:0-12965 GCA_027495735.1 Lutjanus campechanus
CCCCCCCCCCCCTTCCTCTCTCTGTCAGGCGGTTGAAGCATTGGACTCACTCTCTTCCTGTGAGAAGAGAAACTTGTGTTTGCGGGGATGGAGGGATGAAGGGATGGAGGGATGGAGGAAGGAGAGGAGGGAGAGTTCTTGGCTTCTTTGTTTCCAGGCCTTGATGTGTGACCAGCAGCTCTCCTTCCCTCCTCCTTTCCTCCCTTCAGACGACATACTGCCCAGCTCCTCTCCCTTTTTTTTCCCTCCTCCTTCCCTTCTTTCACTCCTTCCATCCTGCCTTACTCAGCCTTCTGCTTTCTAGTCACCTCTTTCCTCCTCTCCTCTTTCCTTCTCCTCCTCTTCTTCCTCTTCACCTCCTCCACCTCTCCTCCTCGCTGCCCACCCATACTGTCTCCACAGGGAGCTGCTTCACACTGAGAATGAATCAAAAGGCAAAGGAGAGAAATATCCTTTCAACATGCGTGTGCACACACACACACACTCTCTCTCTCTCTCTCTCTCTCTCACACACACACACACACCAGAGGACTGTGTGGGAATGAACCAAGGGGCCTCGCTCAAATCCCTGTCTCTAGGCAACCAGCAAGGATATGCTGGGGGAACAGCATTAAAGTTGGAGAAAAACTAAAAAACACACACACCGCAAACACACACACACAAAAACACACAGACACACACACACACACACACTTTCCGGCTCACTCTCTTTCTCTCTGTATTTGTAAAACCAATCAGAACTGTTGAGAAATAAAAAAAAAAGGGAAGGTGAGTGAGTGATGCATGTTGTGATAGTGTGTGTGTAGAGAAATGATTAAGTGTCACACTGAGTGTTGACCTTCAGAGGTTTGACTCAAAACCAACAGTGATGCAGAGGTGAGCAAGAGCGCAAGAATGTGTGTGTGTGTGTCGGAGGAGTTGCGCGAGTGTGCAGCGCTAAGACTGAATCGCAACAAATAGTCACTTGTGCTTATTTTAAATGTGTGTGTGTGTGTTTATGTGAATGTGTGCGCGTTCGTTTGTGCGCAAATGTGTGTGTCTGAGTGTGTCTGTGTGTGTGTGCGTGTGTGTCTGCCACCTCTGCAGCTGGCCCTCCATCAGCAGATTAATAAGCTTTGTTGCCACGCCGACCGGAACCTAGTGACAACCATCCAGACCCAAGGCATTATGGGTAACGGACTGACTGGCCGCAAGCTGGCCCTGTTTTTACAGCTCTGTTTTGTCCCACACCGTGCTCCTGTGTGTGTGTGTGTGTGTGTGTGTGTGTGTGTATGATGGTTAATTGCTCCTCTCTTGCCACCCTTCTCAATGACATCACTGCGGTCACAGATGTTTTTTTCCCACTTCTAGGACCCCTGGACACACACACACACACACACACACACACACACACACACACACACACACACACACAAGCGCTCAGGAAACACTTCCAGGCTTTTGACTCGCTCTCTCACTCTGTCTCTGTTCGTCTTTGTGTCTCTTTCTTCTTTCCTTCCTCCTCTTAGTCTCTCCTTCAAATCCTTTTTTTTTTCTCGTTCGTACCGCAATATTGTGAAAAATAACCCAGTTTAGAAAGAAATCTGTTATTTTATTGTTGTTGCTTTGTAGGTTGGGTTATGGTGTGTTACCTACCGACAGAATAGGCAGTAACCGCATTCAGTTTTATTTTGCAAAGTTTTATAAACATTATCTGAAAATCAAACATTCTTTTGAAGGTGGGGGGAAAAAGTTCATAATCGAACTGTAATGACCTGTTCAAAATCAAAACATCCATTCTATGAGCTCAACAGACTAACTGAAGCAGTTTGCCTTGTGATCCAGCATAGGGAGCGCTAAAAATTCAGCTTGACCAATTGCACGCCCTATTAACTTTTTAGAAAATTAGTTCACTAAAAAAAATAAATGACACTATGAGCAAAGCCGTCCTGAGCGGACAAACACAACACCAAAGCAGCGTGTGAAGTCTGTTGGGTTCTACACTGTAGATGGCAAAGTAAATATCAATCAATTTTGTACAAAGTGTGTGTTTAACACTACATCAACAAGTCTTTGGACTCACCACTCGGGTTGGATACCGAATTCACTACAGTTCACGTTAAATCAGTCTGTGCAATTGATACCCATGAGAGCATCTGGGTGAGAGAGTATCTCAGTGTATCGAGAAAAAAAACAAAGACGTGGTGTTGGCGTTGGTGTTGGAGCGAGCAGCTAGTTTAAGTCATAGAGCAAAGTGAGGGGAGTCACGGCAACAGCGACCTGGAAACGGTGAAAGTGTGGTTAAACTTTTTAAAAGTCAATACAGACAACACACTCTGCAATGTTTGAAATGTGGCATGCAAAGCTGGCGAGGGCAACACATCTATAACCAAACACAGAATACTGTATATCTACAAGCTAAAGAGCACAACCCTGCAGCAGCTGCAGCTAATAATGTTAGCATGCCTGTTAGCCCACAGCAGTCGGTATCTAAACAGTGTAACTTAACCCTGCACAGACAATGTCACTAAGTGAGGCAACAACAACTTTATCAACATCTTCAGGTGATTAATTGGCTTGTTGGATAAGTAGTTGTTGTAGATAACTGGGCTGTTTTTTTTTTTTCAATCTTCGTTGGCTTATCATATTTACTAGCATTAGCCAGCTCTTAGCCTCTTGCTGTTTCTGAAACTCCTTACCAGCATGATATTTAGAACATCACAACAGTGTGTGAGATTTATTATTCTGTCCAAAACATTAGCATGAAACTGTTATTCATGAATATGCAGACTATTAAAAGGGAAATATTACAGCATGCAAGCACACTGGTGGTAACAACGACATCAACAGGAAAAATATCACATGTACGTACGTACATAAACATCAGTGTTACCCTGGTTACAGGCTGACAGGCTGTAGGTTGCAGGGACACATTTGAGAAGGAAGAGAGAAATGTAGGGAGGGAGTTTACTTCATGTGGTGCTCTAAATAAGTAATAAAATATTCAAAATGATTACCAGTGCTGAAATTGAGAAGTTTGGATGTATTCTTTACGACGGAAATTACATTTTTGATATTAGGGAGAGAGTAAAGTACCAAAAAAAAGGTACCTTACGTGTCATTTAAGATTCGTTTGAACTTGATTTTTGGAAAAACAAACACAATATGCATGTTGTATGTGTTGGCTCCATTTCCCCAACTACCTCAAACTCAGTTTTCCTTACTCAGTATTAGTTACTCAGTGTAAAGTTGGATAGATCTTTAAAAGAATGGTCAAAATCAAAGAAGCAGAGGCCAAGACATTGTGATTTCGCATGATGTAATTAGTGTCTTTCATTAAACACCTGTTTTGGAAATCCGTCCTCTTTTAAACACCACTCTTCTAGTTTGTTCTACAGACTTTCTGTACTTTCTGAGCCACTACACATCGTTGAATAATACACCTCAAGTAAAGGCTATTGAACACGTTTGAATGTGATCATAAAGCAGAAATATCAGAATCAGGATAGGAAAAAAGTATTCCACCATCTTAGATTGATCACCAGTGTAGTCACGAAGGTTCTTTCACATTCAACTTTCATATATCTGAAAACAGTGTCTCAGACTCTGACCTCAGACCTTCAGTCTCCTTCAGTACAATAAATGTGTTCAACCATGTGGCTACAACCCAACAATTGCAAGAATCACACAAATACATCAAACCCAATCAAATATGCTGGACTGCTTCAAGTGCTTCATTTAATACTACTCTTATTTCACAATAAGAGTACTAGAACAGCACTTAGAGAGTGCAGAGTTCTGCCAAGGCCAAATGCCCGATCTCACAATGATAACAAAAGTAATTTGTGTATCCACCACGTGTTTCGGATCCCCTCCAAAGTATAATGGGTTCTTCCTTGGCCCATGCTACACCCTTCTACAAAGTTTCATGAAAACTGGGACAGTAGTTTTTTCCATAATCCTGCTGACAAACAGACCAACAAGCAGCACTTAATCGAAAGCATCCTTGGTGGAGATAATTAAAGATAGAGAAAAGGACGTTTTGTTCCGTATTGTTTTTGCTTAAGTCAGTCAGTCTGTGACAGAAGATGAGTAGAGTTTCCGCTGTTTATGGGGGAGCTCGTTCCACCATCGTGGAGCCAGGACAGTCATTTTTTATTTAGCTGTAGCCAAGCCCTCCTCATAGGGAGGGGGCAAGCCAAGAAGCACGCTGACTGGCAGTAGCAGAGCGTAGTGGATGGACTGGGGCGTATGGTTTGTCCATGTCCTTGATGTAGGATGGGCCTGAGCCATTCACAGCACAGTAGGAAAGTACCGGTGTGTTGAACCGCATTCAAGCAGCCGCCGTGTCCTTGTCCTGTCTCTTCCCTCTTAAAAAGCTCCTTCCAACTTTCAGTGTCACTTCTTTACATTTCCAGCACCTTCAGGAAAGTATTGACACTTGTTATCCAGGCTCTGGCTCTGACCCCTGACCTCTCATACTGTTGGTGTTCCAGCTTTTTCAGGTTTTTGTGCTGCTTCACCCATTGTGAGTCACGGCCGCTGTTGTGAGGAGTTCCTTTTAAATGAGATGCTGTTAGTGAAATTCAGACCCGGGAAGTCGGAGCTGAGAGAACGAGTTACGAGTCAAGTCCAAGTCAAGACAAGGGCAGGCTGAATCCCATCTGTGACAAGTTCACCGAGTTCATAAATCTATTTTTTTGTCATACAACTTTTGAAAAAAAAACGGAGAGAATTTTTGTGTGTTAACATGAAGGCAAACGTCCATCTTTCTCCACTTAAACTACTTTTTCTTTCTTAAATTGGAGAAACACACTATAGTGGTGTGATGTGACGGAACAGACATGAAGCGAACACAGTTTTTAGAAAGACAAGTGTCCTTCCATGAAGCTGAGACACCAGAGAAAGACTTTTCTAATCAACTCAACAGACTCACTCGTTAACGCCCTTAATTAACCCCCTCTGTTTCACCTATCCCCTGGTTCCTTGTCATCTTTCACTGTCCGTTTCTGTGTATCACGCGTCTTTATTTATATCACTTTCCCAACATTTCCGTCCTCCTAACTACTTTTCCCATGTCTTTCTCGCTGTCACACTTTCTCTCTTTGTCACAAACTCTCACTACACTCTCTCCACAGGCGTTCCTCTCTTGCTCAGCTGCGGGGCCATGAAGTTGTAGTGCCCCCTGGTGGCAGAGTGCCATCACAACAGCGCTCGATCAGAGCCACTGCTGCAGAGGTAGATGTTCCTTAATGTTTTTGTCTTTACGTTTTTTTTAGGAGGCAAAGAAGCAGTTGATAGACCTTTCGAGCAAGCAACATAAATATCTGGTCATCTGAATTTCTTGAAAATGAGGATCAGGTTTTTTTCATCTGTCAGGCAAAGTTTGGGAATGAGAGAATTCTCTTAGAATGTCAGAAAATGATAAGAAAGTTTAAAAATGGTCAACTTTACAGGAAGTAGAGTATTTTTCAAGGTACTTTTGACCTAAACGTTGAGGAAAGGTGGCTGAAAATAGGGCTAAGGATGGAACAATTGCATAAAAAACACTAAATATTAGATATAAGATAATAGTACGAGGCCATGGAAGCATTCTGACTTGTGCAATACAGGAGTTTTTATGCTGAGATCATTGAAATCATATTCTAAGATGACTCCAAACCGCTTTCATCTCTGCTCTGCTTGTGAAGCCACATTAAAGCGACCGCGCCAACAGAAAATACCAACTTCTGTCTCGTCATGAGGAGTATTTCTGTCAGATCATTTCCCTCACTTTTAATTTCTGATGCTTCTGCGAGCGGCTCTGAAGTTAATTCAGGCTCTCCCCGGGCGTAATAGAGACATGTGAAACCACTTGCAGAGCGTTTTTTGGCTCAGGTGTGATTTCCACAAACAGGCAAGATGATTGACGTTGGCTGCCAGACAAGAGAGCGTTTCTCAGTCAGCACATTTGTATTATGACTGCAGCGGAGAACAAAATAGAGCAGAATAGAGCAGAATAGAGTGTATCGGAGGGGAAAAGAATGGATTAGAATCAAAGTAAAAGTTGAAAATCACTTGACATTTGGTCTGTGTTAAATTATCCATGACTGAATGGCGCAGACTGTGGGCCTCAGTGAAAGCTACTTTGTCTGACTGAGCTCTGTCTGTCTTAATGAAGCTAAAAGAGTCTTAAACAGCTTAACACAGTCTTCAGGTTTCTACCTGTGTAAGGCAATACAGTGAGTGTAATGATGCACAGAGCAACGCTGTGTGTGTGTGTGTGTGTGTGTGTGTGTGTGCACAGGAGAGAGAAACTTTGTATGTACTGTATGGAAGTGTGTGTGCGTTTGAGACAGCAGTGGCGAAAGCAGAGACGACATCAGAGTCCATATTAAAGGATAATTACAACTAAACAACAGGAGACTGTTCCCATGAAGAATCCTGGGGGGGATTATCACTGCTTATTGCTCCTTTACATTGTAGAGCTTTCATGCTAGAGTGTGTGTGTGTGTGTGTGTGTGTGTGTGTGTGTGTGTGCCTCAAATGTCCTCTTCTTACTTACCTCACCACAGTGTGATGAGAGTTACTCCATGTTTGCGTTCATGAATCTAAAAAGTCTTTAACAAACGCGACATATTCAGGGCAAATGCAACACTTTTCATGTGGATGTCCAGTTAGTTTTGATGGTAAAGATAGTCAATTGAAGCAATAAATTGCCAGCAGTGCATACATATACCAGGATGCATTGTGCACGACCTTTTGACACCCATGCCCATGTTTCAGTTAGCACTGGGTGTCAAAAGTACTCATTGAGCACCCTCTTTGGCTGGGAGACAAGAAATACAAGCTGAAATAGACAAATCATAGTGAAGATCTGCAGCAGTTCCCCTTTAACCTTGAAGGTTAACGATTTCCTATTTCCAACAGGAGAAAATAAAATAAAACAAAATAAAGTAAAGGTCAGAAGTCATTTGTGTTTTTTTGGAATGCACTCATATTTTTCCAAATTCTCCTTTACATAACATTAATTTGTCAGATCTCTAAGAGACACTATGGTAGAGGGTTGTGATTATAAATGTCAGAGAACAAATCAAATAATCTAATACAGTCATCATTATAGGTTAATATTAATATTTGTTATTTGTATCATGGTTTTGTTGAATACTCAGTTCTGATTGGTCAACTGCTGAATAACAGACCACTGAATGAAACAAGATTACTATGGAGGCAGCTCTGATTACTCTGGAGGGATTAGCAGAAGCAATAATATAATTTTAAATGAATATTCTGTGTCAAATTTTAGATATTTTTTAAGTTGCAGTGTAATAAGCAGCATAATGTACAGCATTTGGGTCATTACTGTGAAATAAACCTTAACAGGGTGATGCAGGACCCCAGTCCCGATAATAAGATGAGACACTCACAGTATATCATCACTTACATGTCAGTCTCTCCAGGATTTCATGGGCTTTTTTGGAGGAGATTGTTGCAGTCTAATATACCTGATTTTACAGCAGCTGCTGATAAATAAAGAAGTGCACTTAGGGGGTATCTGCAAAGTCTTTTTGAGCTCAAACTCAAAACAGCAAACACAGAATTATAAGTACTGATAAATGTCAATTGCAATGACAAACTGTTTGTTCTTTTCAGTATCCATAACAAAATAAAATACTGAGTCGGACAGACGTACATGTATGATGTTTGTGCAGGGCACTGTTATGGTTGGTGGAATTTGCGGGAAGCTACAACGACTGGTCAAAATTGCAATGTTCACAGAGATGTGCTTTTATTTACGTTAACTGTTGCAATTGCGACATTCTGGAGAGACTGGCTTGTATTTGTGGTATGTCAGAGTTTGAAAAATTCAAGTATATACGCTGATGCACTCAGCAAAAAGTCAACTCGACTGTACAACTGCGTTAGTGACCCTCTCCACTGTATCGTATGTCTATACACACAGTGTATATCAGTATAGTTTATTGTTTTGTGGCTGGTCTTACCCCCTGCTGCTTGGTGAGGATTTGTTGTCATGAAGTGGTGTTTCACTTCAGGTTTAGCTTTTGTAGATTATGAATCCACATTCCAGTGTTTAGTTAATAACATTGCATTCAGCGCTGATTTCTGTGCAAACTGGAGATATCACATAAAGCTACGTTGTGAATGTCAGTTAAAGGTATGGACATAATTTAGCGGAGGGAAGCAAAGTGATTTCAAATAACATTTCCCAATATGAACCATATATTGTGTCACTCTTGCCAAGATTTTTATTCATCACATTCATTATTAAACTGAGTTTAAAGGATGAGTCATAAAAGGACATTTTAATAAGCTTGTGGTGGAAATCAAGTATTTTACAGACAAATCATGTTCAGATCCAGACAGTTCACATGAACAAATCCAAAAACTAGGAAAAAACAAATCAAAACATGGTGACATCAGACTGTAAAACCAAGAAAATTAACCCTGATATAGATTTCTGTAATCACTGTTTAACACAGACTTGTCTTTCCTCTTTCACATGTTGATCTCCATCCTGCTCCACTGTCAACTCGCATGTCTTGGTTTTGGGGTGTGCACAGAGTCAAGTCAAAGTTTTTCAACTTTGCTGAGATTTGTGTTTCACACCTGATCGCTTGAAGCAGCGTTAAAGCACTTAAAGTTTGTGTTTTACATTCACAAATCTCCAATATTGCATTTTAATGAGATGATGAACACATCAAAGTATGGAAGTAATTTGTCAGTATTGGCAGGCAGTGGCTACAAATCCAGACAGCAAACATTTGTCAAACATTTTGTCCCGAAATTTAGTCAGCAAACCGCTGGATCACTGAGATCTTGAAAACAGTTCATCGGTCCCTCAATGTCACAGCTCCGTGGCTGAGCCCTCCCTGCGAGACAAAGCCTGAGTCCCAGTAGAAAATTAGCGCATTTAGCTGTCATCGCTCAGCTCGCTTTACAAACCCAACCAGCATTCACACAGAGGGCCCTGGCCTCTTTTCTCTCCCTCCATCCATCCACCCCTCCACCTCCCACCCCCAACCCTCGCTTGCTTGCTTGCTTTCTTTCTTTGAGTAGGAAAGGCGATCCCCTGTATAGCTCAGAGATCAAGACAGGAAGGTGTAAACTGCAGATAAATGTGATCAAGTGTCTCCGCTATCACAAGCCCTCACATCGGAGTGGCTGGCTGGCTGGCTGGCTGGCTGGCTGGCTGGGTTTACCTCCCCCACTCCTCCCTCCACACCAACATGGATTAGCTGCCCCCTCTTTGTGCCTCTCAGTGGAAGCAGACAGGTAAAGGAGATGAGGAGATGTTCAGTCGTTTTGGACTTTGCAGACCTTTCAGACCTGCTCTCACTTGTAAAACGACACTGAGCGGTTATCATTAACCTCGTATAGACCTCTCTGCCTCAGAGGTCATTTCATGGCCTGCTGGGCAATTTAGGCAACAAACCAGAAACAACTTACTGAGATGAATACAGATAGATAACATTATATTTATGAGCTAGGGAAACAGTGCAGAAAAAAATGCATAATAAATTCAAGGCAGTGACTTTCCTGCTAGCTGTGGTTAGCGAATAGCTACAACTTCTGAGAAAACATGGGATACGAAGGAATGACGAAGGAAGTTGGCAAACATGACTGAATTAATACGTTACCTTATCCATGAACATACGACCACATGGACTACAGGACGAACTGATTAGATTTTGATGGTCAGAGGTCAAAGGGCATTGTTACCTCACTAAACACATTTTTTGGCCACAACTCAAGATTTCATACTAATTATGACAAAATTATACAAAAATATCTAACAGCCTGACACAGAACTCCACACGTTTTACACATCAAAGTCTGCTCACAGACATAAAAGTTGTATGAAGCTTTTTTTTTTTGGGAGGTAGTTGCACAAAATACCATAAACTGCCTTAAGTGATGTCACTTGAGGCAGTCCCAGCGAGTTAGGTGAGCTTACCAGACCTCTGTAGCCTGTTCCAGCTCAAGGCTGTTAGTCATTATGAGCATGCCTCACTACCTGTTGCATTGTGGGTAATGTAGTAGCCATGTGTTGCCAAGGAAGAATAATAATAGATTTTGATTTTCTTGTATTCAGACAATGCTTGCTATAACAATGCTAATGCTAAATAACAGCTGAGAAGAGTAATTTCAAATCAATACGTGTTATATTATTATAAACTGTCCTCTACAGTTTTTTTTATATAATTCTACTAAAAACTTTTCCACTAGTGACATAATAGATAAATCGACTCATTTTGGAAATGTTTATGTACAGTGTAATCTAATCTGCAGGTCAGCAGGGTCCAGAACAGTTGAAATGTTGAACCCTTGAGCCTTTGTTTCAGGCTGCAAGATCTTTGTGTCATATCTGCACCTTTGCCCATTGTTGCTCATTTAGAGAGTGGCTACTAGAAAGACTACACCTGTGACAACAATAGAAAGTAGAAGGAAATATTATTTCTTAGTCTACAAGAGGTAAAAAATCACTGATTGAAAACAAGACAGCATCTAAGAATTTTTAGATATTATTTACATGATAATGGACACTGATTGCATGAGCACAGGGTGAAAAGTGTCGCCACTGAACACTAGTAATTGTTTGCAGCCTAAGACACAAAGAGCAAAGTTTGAAGGAGGGAAGCAATTGAAGTTTCATGTCTTTGTCTCTGCGCTAATGACACCTACTGGTTGACTGGCAGCAGATGGAGGACATGAGCTCAATGTTAATACTGTTTACAAGAGTTCACTCAGCAGAGTGCAGATCCCTGCCAGGCAACGGATGATGAAGCACCAGCAACCACCAACATTAACATGACCCATCATAATTTCATTTTTTTTTTAAATAACAAATGTACATAATGATCTCTATTCTGACAGGTGTGCATCCGATTAAGCAATAAATTATATAAATATCTGGGAGAAAATCAGATCAGGAAATAATGCAAACACTGTAGCATATGGTGAAGCACCTACTGCAATGTCACCACAACTGCCAGATGCAGCCAGTGGAGATTTGCAAAGTTCTACCAAGATTAACATGACCTCTACATGCGTTGTCCTGAGCTGAAACAAGATTTCAAACTGACGCAGTTGTTGATCACTTGTGGCCCTGAGCGGCCAGTTATGAAGAGAGAGAAGTCAGCTGTCTGTAATGTATGTAGTGAAGACTTTGAAGGAATTTAAAAGGGAACTGACCACTATATTGACCTGTAACCTTGAAGTAATTTAATGAAAGGTATTAAATGTAAATTTGGTAAAATTGAAGTAATCTTTACACATGTATGATTCAAGTGAATAATTTACAGTGAGAAAGTGTCACCATGACCTTTGACCACCAAAGTCTAATCAGTTCATACTTCAGTCCAAGTGGATGTTTGTACCAAGTTTGAAGAAATTCCTAAGATATCATCTGCCAAAGACAGACAGACATTACCTTGTCTGTGACCTTGATCTTTGACCTTCGATAGCCAGATCTAATTAATCTACAGGTTGTTCAAGTTCAAGTGAACATTTGCACTAAGTTGGAAGAACTTCCCTTCAAGGCGTTCTTAAGATATCAATGTTCACAAGAATGAGATGACTTGATAACATAATGCCTCTGGCCAAAGCTGTGATGATCGTTGAGCCATGAAAAAGTTTTTTTTCAGGCTTTTTCAAAACTGTTTTTTTTTTTTATCACAGAGGTTCTTCAGCATGCACTGATCATGCACACTATCACGTAATCCTGATGATAAAAATGTTGTGCACCACTGGATTGTCTCGAAGTTCCTGTTCTATGTCTCTCATCTCACGGTGGCTCTTCTAGAGTCACCAAAAACCAACTATGCTAGAAAAATGCTACTTCACTGACACTGTTCTGCTAAAATACCACTTTGTTTCAATGTGCCCGCACGATGACAACAAATCCATGAAAAATGGAATGAAACTATCAGAGATTAAGTTGTGATTTTTAGTTCGTCCTTGGTTTAAATGTTAGCATCAATCAAAATGTGAGTCTTGAACAATGCGGTGATTCGACTGTTACTACCATTGCTGTGAACAAAGCTGCCGCTCCTATTAGATTATCTCAGGTGTCATACTTGCACAGTGGTTCATAGAAATGTCTACATACGCAGACGTAGGTACATTGACATGTGCACTCATGAAAATACAAAATAGATATTTTTCTGCGAGTGCCGCTGACAAATTGCCCACGAAAAGGAGAAAATAGGTGAAGAAATACAATAGTGACATATAAGCTTGAACTGACTTCATGCAACAAGTGAATGGTATAGGAATGGTTGTGTTTTGTTGCCTGTCCCTTCTATCAACGTCTGCATCGCTCTGCCATTAAAGAAGTGCTTACATAAACATTTGTGGTCAAATAAACTCAACGAAAGGTCAGGACCATGCAGAACATATGGACTGTTTTTCACCAATTTACCTCTTTCAGAGGTATGAATATGTGTCTGAGTATAAACTGCACTATTGACACCTCTTTTCTTCCACTTTTCCCTCTTTCTCCATCTCTCTCTCGCTCTCCTTCTTGACAGTTCACGTGTCTGATAAACCATTTATCCCCCCAAGGACGTTTTTCCCATCCGAGCGTCCATCCAGTGAAATTACACACTCAACACATAATGGAATCTGTTCCTATCGTCTCAGCACAGAGAGACCCAGAACCCACATCTGCTCCCGAATACCCCAGACAATAAACAATTCACTCCTCATGTTCAAATCTCATTTTTCGGACAAAGTCTTGACAATAAAAAGAAATAAATTACGCCGCCGCTGAAGGGGCCGCCTTAGCCATCCTGGAGACGTAGGGAAAAGTTTTTCTCAGAGTTTTTTCGCGGCGAGCAGATTCCTCTGAGCTAGCCATTATCTCAGGGACAAAGTTAATTAAAGTGGCCCAGTCTGAATCAATGGGGGAATTTGCTGCCGCGCGACGGACAGACGGACGGACTGACGGGAAGAGCGGAGTGACGGCCATGACACCACTTCAGAAG
>JAJHUR010128462.1:0-16177 GCA_027495735.1 Lutjanus campechanus
GTTTCAGGTCGCAGGATGCAATAAAATGGGGGGAAAAAAGAAGCAAAATGCACTGAATAATTTAGGCCAATATATCAGCAGGGGCACATGTCCTAAACACTGCAAGAATTATTGCAACCATACATTTTTACACGTGCTGTAAATGTCTTTACATTAAGCTCAAATGCCCAAAAATTATAGATTTGATTCTGACTTACTGTTGAATGCCTCTTTACTTTCTATACAGATTTGCTCATATCCCGTTTGGCTGCCGAGCATTGTTTACAGGCACCACACCAGGTGAAATGAAGCGAAACAGGTATTGGGTGAATTCTTATTATGACGTCCATCAATGATTCATGAATCACAAGGTCAAATCCCTGCTATATGCGCACAACAAGTACATTTGATACTGATTCATAACTTTCTAGTTAAACAACAAAAAAAGTAAAGTATGCTCCTATTCATGGTCAGCGGAGAGCAGGTGTGAAACTCTGAACACTGAATTCAGCCAACTCTTGCTCTCATTGCATGTTCGCATATACATGTACAGTGGATATATAAACACACACACACACACACACACACATATAGGATTAAGGACTGCAGCCAATCTACTAATGAAGCTGAACATTTACTTTCATCAGATACTCTCTGAGGAAATATGTGTACTTGTCAGTTGGTCTGTGTGTGTTTGTGTGTGCATGTATATGTGCTGCATGGTGGCCGTAGTTGATTAATTGCCATCAATGTGTGTGAAAGAGAAAATATATGTATGTGTGCGAGAGAGAAGAATGTATTTGTAATGCATTTGTATGTGTGTGTGCAGAAGGTGTGTGCTTACAGGCATGTGCGTCATGTGAGTGCGTATCTGTGTGTTGTGAGATACATGTCCGTGTGTGTGTGTGTGTGTCTGTGTGTGTGTGTGGCAGAGGAGTGATTCATGTCCACTGCTGGGCTGTAAACTATTCTGTGCACAATGCGGGCAGACAGCACATTCGTCAATATGAAAGATGTTGACATTACTGATCAAGGGCCAGACACGGGTAATAATGATATCGCAGTGCTGAGAGGGGCGGGATGGGGGAGGAGTGGGGGCTGGAGGGGGAGTGAAGGCAGAAGTAGAGGGAGGAGGAGAGGGAGGGGCAGGGGTGAGGGGGTCCCAGTAGGCCGCAGGGCCTGTCAGCCCGTCACACACATACACACACACACACACACACACACACCAGAGGTTTTTTTTTCCTTTCTTGTTCTTTTTTTTTTAAAGGGGCCAGACGAATTTGCATTATTTTGCGTGTATTGAATTTTCAGCCTGTTTCTTATTCTTATTTCAATAAGGCAACAAATCAATGGTGATTCGGGTCCTCCACCGGATCCCTGCTCCGACTCTGACATTTCATCTCCTGCTTTCACCCCTTGTCACTCTCAGGCTTCACGCCAAGACGGAGCAGAGCGAGGGGAAAGAAACAGAGAAAGAGAAACGGAGAAGAGGCATGATGAAGGACAAGATGATAGGGGAGAAGAGGGGAAAGGAAGGAAAGAAAGAAAGAAAGAAAGAAAGAAAGAAAGAAAGAACGAAAGAAAGAACGAAAGAAAGAAAGAAAGCGACCAGAGCCCAGGCTGATGGATGGTGGTGGAGCCTGGTGTCGGGAGCGGCTGATTAGGAGTGACGGCCGAGTGTAAAGTTCCTGCCGCAGCCGTCGACGTTCCCACTGAGGGAGGATGTGGAGTGTCAGGTCCGTTTGATTATGAATATGCCAATGCTGCATGCCATGAATCAAAGGCGAGGGAGAGACAGAGAGGCAGAGAGAACAGAGCGAGAGAAAGGAGGACGGCAACGGATTGAAAGATAGTCGAGAAGTTGTGGGGAAGAGGGAGGTGAAATGCTTTCATATTTCTTTTGAATGTGCACTGTGTATTTCATCGGGCTCTTTTCAGGCACTGGAGTGAATGCTCAGTTTGTCTGCCTTGCTCAACGAGAAGCCATAACTCTTGGGAACATTAGGGCCCCTAAAGCTGTCGGCAGTATCGAGCCTGTCCGATAAGACACTTTTTAAAGCTGAAACGACTCTATCCTGGCTCCATCTGCAGAGGATTTCTGATCCCACCTCAACCCACTTGTGCTGCTGCACTCTATTAAGAGTTTAATCTCACACCTTTGGTCAACCTTTGCCGCTGTATGCTTTAAATGAAAGGCATGATCCTTTTTAAACAAAAAGAAAAAAAAGAAAAGATATTGGTATTTCACTGGCTGCATGCAGAGGAATGAAACTGTCACTGGTTACTAGACACAATCAGAACAGTGTGTTGAGAAATGCAATAGGTAATGTTTTTTTCTAAAAAAAAAAAAGTAATTTGCATAAGTTAATTTAGAGTGGGTGCAGAGTAGGTCATGCTGGGATTGGACTTTGGTGATGCTCCCAGTGTTAAAAGATAACAATACTAGTTGATGGCAGAATTTACTGCTGGCTTCTTACAGCAGCCTTATGTTTTTCTGACTTCCCCTGCGACTGTAACATGCTTAAACCAAAATCTCTAGAAGTTTTCTTGCACAAGGTGCAAGGTGTGCTTCAAATTAGTCATTTTCAGCAGGCTTCAACCAAAAACTAGCTGCACTGTTCTCGAGCTAACACTTGCTGATATTAGATGAAAGTAACGGTAAAGGTGCAATATGTAACGATTGTGTGTCCAAAAATGAGCACTGCAGTCCAAATAACGAGTTGGATCCATAGACGGCATATTAAATGGGGTTGAAATTCGATTTAATTTACGACTTTATATAAATAATGTAATCCAATTGACCTGCCAAAATCATATTTAAGACATTTTGCTTACTTCTGTCTCATTTTAAGGCCTGAAAATTCAAATGAATGAATTATTAGATTGTAGACTTTTGATATTGATTTAGTTTTATTTTTCTATTTAGAGCTGTGTAAGAATAAATTAAATATTGTGTGGTCCATTTGGTGTAAGAGGAAAAAAATAATCTTTTTGATCTTTTATGCTTTTATTATGTAGCTTCACATTTTCTTGTCAAAATGCTCCAAAAGCAACTTAAAACGTTTCTTAACCAGTCAAATTCTTTGTTTGCAGTTGTGCAGTAAATGATTCACATATCCAGTCCAATGGATTGGATATATTATTGACTGGAACTCATAAGCACCAGTGTGCTGATGAGATTTCACTTCAAAAACAGTCATCGAGCTGTGTTTATGGATGGTGAGCCAGGTTCATTAGGCCACTGTCTGACAATACCATGTGTGTGAAATGTTCAACTTAAAAGACAAGAGGATAAACGGCTCCACATTTTGCTCTAAAGTGATTTTTCAAAGGTTTTATAACCCCCCTTCTCCTTTGTATTCACACACCTCCGAAAACACGCCTCCTAAAACCCCCTTGTCCTTTCCCTGCGGGCAGTATGTGTGTGTCTGTGAACTTGCTTGTTGCTGTAGCGCCGCTCTGGGACCAGCAGTTGATTGGCTATCTTCAGATGTCAGTGATGCTGTGAGGGCCTTAATTAGCGAGATGCATTCTCAATTGTTGATCTTTATCGGGAACCAGATGTTTGGAGGGAGGAACTAACCCCCTGCTCCCCCCGCCGGTGTCCCAAAGAGACTGTTACCCTTGCGCTGATGTAAAGCAGCCCCCCTAAACACCACCCTCCACCCCACCTTCCATTCATCCCCCCCTGCATGCCCATTTGCAAGAAACCCCTGCTTCATTCTCCAAATAAGCAAACATATATTCAGAGCTGTTGGACGGACGGGGTGTAGCGTGGCTGGAAATCCCCGCTTAAACCCTTTCATGTGAATCAGAGAGGGGATATGTCCAAATGTAGAGATACAAACAAATCAAAGAGCAGGGATCAAATAGTCGAGGTGAATCATTACAAAATAATATCATAACATGTACAATCAGGGTTGAGTGGTAACAGATTGTATGAAATCAGGATTTCATAAAAATATTACAAACAGCAGGCAACTGTAATCAGTAATCCAGATTACATTTGAAACATGTAACTAGATTATAGTTACATTGTTAAGGATTACTTCATTATATTTTTGTTTTTGTATTTTTCATGATAACGAACGCTCTATTAACATCTGACATTCAAGGTTTCCACTTTGTGGCCGACCAGGCGAGACAAAAAAACAAAACAAAAAAAACATTACAACTATTAAAAATGTTTTGAGGTGTTTAAAGGGACAGTTCACCCCAAAATCAAAAATACTTATTTTTCCTCTGGCTTGTAGTGCTATTTATAAATCTAGATAGTTCTGGTGTGAGTTGACAAATTTTGGAGATATCAGCTGTAAAGATGTTCTCCTTCTATTGAATATCATTGAACTAGATGGCATTTAGTTTTCTGGTGCTGGAGCCACCTAAAAATATATTTGACTCAATAGCAATGTCTCTTCCCACAATTCACGACATTTCCGCTCAAGATAGTCCTCAGACCTTGTGAGCTATTTCATGTAGGAACTGCTTTCTTCCTGCAGTAAAATCTACCGGAACTACCTACATGAAACTGCTCACTACACGGCCTGTGTGTCTCGAGTAAAGTCATAATTTCTGGAAAAAGACAGGCATTGAATCTTTATTTTCCCCCAAAAGTCAGCAAGTCAAAACTATCTATGTGGATAATTAGCATGACAGATAAGATTAAAAATATGTATTTTTGATTTTGGGGTGAACTTTCCCTTTAAACAGAAAATATAAAATATATATACCAAATATAAATATTGGTGGAATTCAGATTTTTTGTGGCTGCAACCATTTCTTTTAGTACGAGGAAATCAAATATTTTCAATATTTGATTTTGAAGCAATCCAAAGTAATGCAAAACTATTCACATTAGATAAAATTTTTGTTTGTGATAAATGGATTATGTTACTAATCACAAAAATCTCCATGTAATTTGTATTCAGTAACTGCCTACATTTCAGAACAATCTGACCCAACTCTGTGTATGATATAAACATTTCAAACAGAAAAAAAACTCTTTCTATTAACATATAAGGAGGTGCTTCTATGGCCAGTAACGGAAACAGTCCAGTCAGTGCGTGATGGTGATGGGCTTAAGCCATGCGAATGCTGGGTGATGTCAGTTGTAAACTGTTATGCAGCCCATGCATTAATTAGGGGATGGCGTCTGTTTGGTAGAGGTACAGGTAGAGGAACTTACCCAAGTTCTCTGATCTGGCAAACGAAACTGAGGGGCGGAACAGAAGGAAAAGAGACAGCAGTCAGAACCAGGAAGTAGCGCATGAATCAACAGGTTTTGATTGGACACATATGGCTACAGAGGGAATGACGGGTCTCTATGTGATTAACGTTGAATGAGCAATAAGCTGCCTTTCTGCAGAGTTATGGTGCTGGAGTTATAGGAGGCTCTAATAGTTCCCAACACTTCCTGGTGTTCAATAAGCTCATTATAGCAGGCTACAAATACTATTCCAGTATGTAATCTAAGCCAGTATTGCTTAGCAGTAAAATTTCCTGCCAGGAAATAAAAAGCTGAATCACTAAAGGTTGAAAAAAAAGTTCCAGTCCCCTCAGTTTTGCAACCTCTTTTTTTGATATATGGCTCAAGAGTGAGTCAGGTGACTGAAAACAAACCCCCTCAAAAGTATACAGAAGGGCCCCTTAGCTGGTCTGGCCTAGACCTACCCGGGTCTGGTGTTTCTGGGAATGATTTGTGTGTCCAGACATCATAAAGTCATAAAGATGGCCTAAGCACTCTGTTAGTGTTTCTACTGATAGGACACCTCATTAAGGCGTGTGGGACGGCCATGTGGCTGCTGCAGGCTGGGCCCATGCAGCAGTCTGGACAGGGGACATAAATCAGACAAATGAAACAGCCTGTAAAAACCAGACCTGAAACGGCCAGAAAAGAGGAAAAAAAAATCATATGCCTGAGAAAGTGGTGTTTTCACTTTCCGACGGACCGTTCTCACCCGTGGGGGAAGATTGAACAAATGAACGTCAATGCAACACGTCATAGACGCACATACACCAGTGTGCATGCGCGCGCACACACATATATGGAGTCTCACACTGGATACTCTGAACCCAGGGGCAGAAATCATTGCTTTAAGAGCATATCATTTTTTATATTGTAATCAAAGATATGTTATGGGAGGACATGTCAGAGGGTGCCCGTTCTTTCTGCCACATCTGTTTCAGATAGCCAACATCAGGCTTAACAGGCAGTAGCGTGGATAAGGCTGGAGCCACATATAATCCTCATTAATCCAGTTTGGTCAGCCTAGTACATCCATTGTGATTCTGAGCTCCTTACAGAAAGAATCATAATACATCTTGACTTGATTCAGGCACATCTGCAGCTAACATTGAACTTTTAACAGTGAAGCTGCCATGGCTATGTGACAAGAGCCATCACATCACAGCTATTGAAAGAGGTACCCAGACAAAATCAGGGCTGTTGATGCATATTAAATTATTCCAGGCTCAAATCAGGCATCTAAGGTTAACGTCAAAACAGAATAAGACACAATAGGTACAAATCTACCATTGCTCTGATGAGAATGTGTGATTTAGTACTTTGTGCTAAATGTCTCGTGTTGTCCCAGTTCCCACTGATGCCACAGTCAGAACTTACCTGTGGATGGAAGAGGAAGCTGGGAGCTGGCCGCATGTACTTGTCTTTCAGAGTCTCAAACGGATCGCTCATTCTCCTCTTCTCAACCCTGCTAATAGTAGATTTCTGTTAGCTCTTAACGCATGTGCAGCAGCAAATATCGGTACACTTATATTTGGTATTACAAAACAAATACATAATACAATGTGTAATAGCAGTTTATATGTGTTGTACTGTTTACTTGTTGTGTAAAATTGTAGTAGTGACTTGACTTATGGCTGAAAGACAGATTGGATAATTTGATTCTGGGTTGTATGAGGTACACGAGATAAATAAGATATAGTAGAGGTCAGCATGCCCCCTGTTTGGAGAAGTAGAGAATGTCAATATCAGTTTAATTATACACTATATTTAGAATATTGTTGCTGCCTTACCTTGCCAACACAGAGCCTTTTCTGCTGGGAAGTTTCTGTTATATAAGCCAAATATTGCTTTCTTTCTATCCAAACTGTGGATGAAATCAGTAATTTTACTTCACAGAACACAGGAGTTGCAGGTCTCTATCGTTGGGTTAGTTTGTTTTTATTAGTGTGTGACTTTGGAGTTTTAACAGGTTAGTTCAGATTCACCAAAGTCACACAATAACAGAAACAAACTAATAGATCAAGGCACCCGTAGACCAGCAACTCCTGTGTTCTGCTGGGTAAAATTACTGATTTCACCTATCATGTTTGGTTGGCTCAGAGAGAGCGATGTTTATATTGACAGCTTCCCATTAGAAAAGGGCTGTCTGATGGCAAAGTAAAGTGGTAACCATATTCTTAATATAGTGTACACCTTTTTTTCAGTGGCAGAAATAACTTTTGCTGCTGACCCTGTCCACAGCAGTACATTGCTTTGCTTCCGTGCTGGTGCTCCTCTCTGCTTCTCCAAACTGGGAGCATGCTGACTGCCATCTACTGGTAATACACTGGCTATCAGTATGTACCTTATACAACCCCATATCAAATAATATGAACTATCACTTTAAGTAAGCTACTGGGAATAACAATACCTGTAAATGGGGTCCATGAAGAAAGGGGTGGGCCTGGCATGCTGTAAGGAAGTGTCAGCTTTCGGGATCTCCACCACTGCCTTCTCCTCCTCAAAGCCCAAGTTATTTTTTGTCTCCTCCTCTCTGGGATTGCGCCCACGGCCCCTTGTCCCAAGGCTCAGGTCTAGCGGCTGATCCTGACCAGTGGTGTGGGAGGCCTCTGGTTTGGAGGGGGCAAATGTGGCCGACTTCTCCTCCTTGCGTTTAGTAGTGAGGTCAAACGGTGACTCGGCTGAGGATTTGCCCTGGGCCTTCTTGCAGTCGTCTGCTGGAGACTGTGGCTCGCCCTTCAGGCCTGGAGGTCTGAGGTCCCTGTCTGGGAAAGGGTAAACTGGAGGAGAGAAAGCTGGGAAGAAAGGCAGTGGGAACATGGAGGGGTAGGGCAGAGACCCGACCTTCTTGTCCTGCAGGCCAGCCAGCCCTGTGGACCCAAAGTACTTCTCAGCAATGGAGGCAATAGCCTTAATAGAGTCATTTACAGCCCCTGTTACAGCTGTGTGCTCGTCCAGCGAGGATGGGATGAGGGAAGGGCCCGGAAAGTCTTTAGCAGCACTGCTACCTGTCAGGCTGGGGCTCTGGGGGCCTCCTTCACTGGCCTTCCTCTTGGGGCCTTTGCCATTTTCTCGAGCAGCCCCCCTCTCCCTCTCACTGTCCATGTCGCTCTCCAGCTCGGAGCCTGATGTGCTCTCCAGATCGCTTCCGCTGGGTGTGCTGACATCGTCCAGGTCGCTGCTCTCAGACTGGTCGCTCTGTTTGTTCCGCTGCTTCGTGGAGGATGAAGAGCTCTGGCCGTGGAGCTCTGAACCTGGCATCTGGATGCCAGGTGCGCCACCATCTTTACGGAGAGCCTTGAGGAGCTCTCTGGACTCCTGAGCTCCAGGGCTCGGAGGCAGCAGTGGACTCTTACTGAGCTCTGCACCGTGCCCAACGACAGATACGTGGGCTGGTTGTCTGACAGGAGAGGTGGCAGGAATGAGTGGTGGCCGGTGGTAGAGTCCAGAGGGGAAGAGGCCGGGGAAGCTGAAGGGAAATGCTGGGGCAGCCGGGAAGGTGAGCCCGCCGTGGTGGCGACTGGCCCCAAAGTAATCAGCCAGCCCAGCACTGCTGTGGCCCATCGCCAGGGCTGATTTGTCCAAGCCAGGGGCGCCAGGGAGTGGCATACCCTGGGCAAACAACCCCCCTGCTGTGAAATGGTTTTTCCCTTCACAGAAGCGCCGGTGCTTGTTGAGCGAGGATGTGGTGCTGAACATCTGCCCACAGTCCTTGCACTTAATCTGCGTGCGGCAGTCAGCGTGCATGCGTTTGTGGCGGCACAGGTTAGAGAACTGAGTGTAGGACTTGTGGCATACCTCGCCTGCAGGGACAAGGAGACAGATATAGAACATATCAGTATGCAACACACACCAACCCACACATGCACACAAAATAACATCACATGATAAGACATCTCTAGTTAACATGCTTCAGGCTAAGACAGAGGAAACACAGTATGAATAATACGCTTGTGTTCCCATCAATACACTGACAACAGTTTTCCAACAAAATAAGAAGGAGAGGTGTGTCCAGATCCTGGCATTGTAAGGAGAATCTATTTGGTTGACGGTGTGAGTCAGTCGCTGCCACTCATCACCTGTACATCAAACCAAATTCCCAGGCATCTCCAGCCCCATTGTCCTCCCACGGACGCTCCCAGGGAGTCCATAAACAATCACACACAGACACACACACACACACAGACACATACACACAGGCATGCAGGCACATTCACAAAATATTCACATAACACAGAGAAACTGAATAACACACAAAGGCAGGCAGACATACAGATACACACACACAGACACACACATTCTCAGCCGCATGCAGCACAATGGCTCTATTTTAAGTTTGTGAAGGAAGCGGAGTTGAATGAATCCTATCCTGCAGTCCGGTTCCCAGGGACAGGTCTCACGTCCTCTACTGCCCCTCTTCCCTCTTCCCCCTCCGGGCCTCCCCCGTCACCCCCTCACCTTGTCCCCATCGCCGGGTCCCTGTCGTCCTGCGCTAAGTGACCTTCCCACAGTGTGTGCCTGTCTGTCGCTCTGTCTGACCCTGGGAGACATACAGTGGCAACACCCGACCCTGAGACAAAACCTCACCGTCTGACATTATCTGTCGCCATTATTAGTCTGTCAACATTATCTACTGCCATTGGATGATTTGTTTGAATATACAAAAGTGGGTGGTAACCAAGTACTCATTGTTTTCCCATGCTCTTTTCTCTTGCTATTCTAATAAAAGTCAAGAATGCAGTTTATGAAAGGGGGAAGATGTTCCTCTTTGCTAGCCCCCTCCCTCACTATGGGATATTTTGCAGATCAGGTTCACTACAGCTGACGTCTCAATAGGACTTTGATCGCCCGACAATATCAGAAAGCAGTTACAAGCAGCTCTGGATGATTGATTTTGCTCACATTGTTATAAGATCTTCAAAAACGAGGATAAGGAAGTGGTTAGGATCACACTGTGATTACACTTCTGCATACTTTGGATGCCTTCCAGCCACAAGGTGCACAAGAGGCAATTTAAAGAGATGGAAGGGAAGAGCGGGAAAATGTATTGTGGAAACAGATTTGAATAAACACCCCAGAGGAACGCCAAATGGGAATGCATGGGCCAAGAGTGAATGTAATCTTGTAAAAAAAAAAAAGTCTGTTTTAATGAATAGACCCAGAAAACTAAATTGAAATGAAGTGTATTTGTGGCTTGGCTTTGGCAGACACAATCAGGGCAGAAAGGTAGTTGAAAACATTTTGAAAACATCTGGAGAAAAAAAAGAAGAGTGGCTTATTCCTTTGATTTTCTTTCCTCTCTGGAAGCTGTGAATGTATCTTGCAACACAGATGAGGAAATTTGGAAACTGCGTCCAAACACATTTTTTAAAATGAATCTGCTTGAGCATAGGTTGCAGAAATTCACGAGTGCATAGTATGTCTACTTGGAAATGTAATACAATTTGTGTAAAACAAAAGATTGTATAGATACCTAGAATTAATAAAAGTAAATAAATAGTTGTAAAAGGGATGATTCAAAATTTTTCATGTGGGCCTGTATGAGGTACTTATTGAAAGTTAGTGTATTAGGTACAACAGATGCTGGTCAGCACACCCCCAGTTTGGAGAAGCAGAGAGGAGTACCAGCACAGAAGCTAAGCAATAAAATACTCTGGACGTTTCAGCAAAAAAACGGTTTCTTAGCCACTTAAAAAAGGTCCATCTAAAAAAAAAAAAAAAAGATATCAGATGAAGTGTACAGTCTATTTACAATACTTTCACTGCTTTACTTTGCTGTGAGACAACCTTTTCTGATGGGAAATCGCCATTAAGTAAGCTAAATATCACTCTTTCCCAGCCAACTAAACTCCACAGGTGAAATCAGTTGTTTTATCTTGAAGAACACAGGAGTTGCTGATCTACCACTGCCTTGATCGGTTAGCTTGTTTGTGTTATTGTGTGGACTTTGGTGAATCTGAACTATCCTTTAAAAACACCAAAGTCAAACAGTAATCAATAAGTACCTCATACAACCCCAGTTCAAATAATCTGAACTATCCCTTTAAATCTGCCCACTCAGTGTGAATTGGGGTAGCTGTTTCTATCGCTCTGTCTCTGTGTGTGTGCGTCTTTTTACAAGTACAGCCACATGGCCTGAGCAAACTACAAGAAAAAGCCCTGCACCATAAATCATGTAGTTGTGACATTTACAGACTAACAACACACACGCATGACACACTGAGTGTGAGATCTGATTCACTACACGCGTGTACTCGTCAGCTCTTAATAAACTGAAACAAAATATTATAAACACATTCCTGAGAGCAGAGCGGTGGCTAAGTAGTGGCTTGCTGAGTGTCTAAATTAATAACCCAGCAGGCCTGAGTGGCTCACTTTCATAGAGAAGCTCTGACACACACACACACACACACTCACACACACATCCTTGACACATAGCGTGCACTAACATACAAATTGAATCACTGTTCAATACTGTCCAAAACACGTACATGCCCTTCAAGCACCCGCACAAACAAACACTCCGGACACACACATGGTCTCTCCCCGGCAGCCGTCATGTTTGAGGCTGCTCTGTCTTTTTTACACAGCCATTAGTTGTTTTTAAACCTGCATATTTTCTGCTGATTACAGCAAATGGACTCCTATTCGGAGGGAGCACAGGGAAGAGGGGCTGTACATGTGGTTGCTATTTGTGAGGAATGGTGCATGTGGCGGAGGGAGAGAGGAGGAGAGAGGTCTGCAGTGGAGATGCAGTCACCACGGCCTATGTATGTATGTATATATGTGTGAGCGCGTTAATGTGTGTTCGTTTGGGAGTGTGTATTTGGTGTGTGCATTGGGTCAGGGAAAGAGAGACGGGGCAAAGGGTGGAGGTCATAATGCTTTAGGGGAAGGAGATCAGATCTGCGGAGCGAGGTGGTGAAAGTGTGAAAGGTCAAAATGTGTTTGGGTCTTACGGGAGTTAGCGTTTACTGAAAAGCAGGGACAAACTTGTGTGTGCGTTTGTGTGTGTGTGTGTGAGAGAGAATAGAGCTGAGGAAGAAAAAGCCTGTTAGCAGGAGTGTCAAGAGTAGGTGAAGCTGGGTCAATGTGAGAGGCAACAGTAAGGTTAGACCAAGTGGGATTGAGTCAAATTACATCCTAGTTTAAAGGCTGTTATCACCATATCAGAACTGTGTGAGAGTGCTGATGCAGATAAAACTGCACGAAAGAAATGGTGCTGCCACTCTCAACACAATATAATCCCATGAGTAATTCCTGTAGAACATTACATGACTGACCCTTGAGAAGGAGCTGAGGAAGGATAAAAAAGTGTTTTTGCAACAACATCACAGTTTTTCTATTAAAGGCAAGTCACAAGCATATTGATATTGTTATTGTTATTATTATTATTATTATAACGTACTGAGGAGACTTACATAGGTAGGGTCTTAGTGACTTACACATGAAGGGCTTGACACTGCTGTGGATGTGCTTATGCTGCTTGAGGCCTGAAGACGTTGCGAACGTCTTGCCGCAGTCAGAGCAGGCGTGGGCCCGCGCCCCTACGTGCTGCGAGCGGATGTGCCTCTGCAGGTTACTGGGGTCTGTGAACACCTGCTGGGGGAAGCAACCACACAGACACACGGGGGAGTTACTATCTGCTTCTACAATGAGACTTAGGGCTGCAACTCATTATTATTTTCATTTTCCATCTGTCTGTCAATTATTTACATGATAAAATGCACAGTGTGTAAGCTCTGCCACTAGGGGTCCCTTGCACATTAAAACAATAACAAAAAGACATGATTTGATGATATCGTGAAGTGGTGTGGGATCATGGGAGCTGTTATCTTCACTTGTAAACAACCACCATAGCTGATAAAAAAAATCTGATGCGTCTCAAGCAGAAATCATGTTCATGTATGAGGATATGATACAGTTTGATTTATGTTGTGATTTGTCAGAACTTACTTCCTCAATCTCTGAAGTATCTCGTTTTCCCAGAAGTTATAGCAATTAGTTACTAGCTTGCATCAGCTAGCTGGAAACCCACAGTTACCCTGAATAAATTATGGATTTCTCTGTCTGAACATTGTTGGAAACATTTGGAATAATGTAAATTCAAAACTCAACAAAATATATAACATGCATCTAGCATTTTTAGACTAATGCAGAACTGTGGCATATTACAGTTTTAATTGATTAGTCTATAAAATGTCATAAATTCAAAGAAAAGTGTTAAATCTTCATATTTAAGAAGCTGGAACTAGAAAATGTTAAAAAAAATACTAAAAAATACTGAATCTATTAATCAATGATAAAAATAGTCAGCAATTAATTTTCTTTTAATCAGTCAATCGATTAATTGAGTAATCATTGCAGCTCTAAATAGAATAATAAATAATCAGCAATAAAAAAGCAGACATGGACACAAAAAACCTCATTAATTCAATATCCCCTCCAAAAGTCATCACTTTACCTTTGAGCAGTTTTCACATTCATAGTGCTTGCCACTGTCGTGCGACATCTGATGTCGGATCAGGTTTGATTTCCAGTTGAAGGCCTTGGGACACTGATCACACTTGTATTCCCTCTCCTCAGAGTGGGTAAGAGTGTGGGCCTCCAGACTGCAGGATGCACAGAACATGAAACAACAGTGAGCATTTAGATGTTTGTTTTTCTATCATGTGGCTGCCTGACAGCTCTCCGTGTTTACTGATAGAGCTGAAAATCAGACAAAAATCTCCTTAAATAAATGATGTGTTTGAGTGTGTCACCTCTGGACGTCGGGGAAGACCTGGTCACATTCCTTGCACTCGTGTAGACCGTGGGACATGTGAAGGGGTCGCAGGTCTTGAGGTTCCTGTGCCTTCAGATCACTATCCCCTCCTAGTTACAGAAGAAAAGATAAAGTAAAGCAAGAGAGCAGTTTAAATTTATTCTGAATTAAAAAAAAAAAAGTTATGTTTTTTTTATGTTTGCGCACTACCTATTGCTCCCATGAACAGTTATTGCTATACCACCATGTGACATTTCAGGCACAATCAGAAAGACAAGGGGTTACCTGGCAACTCATGTGATTACAAAATGGTAAACCATATATATGTGCAATATAAATATGTCTAACCTTGTCTAATCTTGTACCTTTTTTTGATATATACTTCTGTCTATTTATCATGCTTACATGTGTGTGCTTCTGTAAACCGTTTGCATGGTCTTCTGTGCCATTTGTCCATCAAATGTATTTCAAAATTAATACAGCCTTTAAGGACTGCAAGCTAACTTAAAACATAAATTATATAGGAATGATGTGTTTGGGTGTAACAGCAAGTTGCAGCGTTGTGCAGTCTTGAGGTATGTTTGCGGTCTTTAAGAGCCAGCTATTCCATTACATAGATCATATGGGGAAAATATAATGATTTGCATTGCCGCAGGCCCTGGTCAATTACTGAGTCTGTGGTCCAGTGTCGTACAAGTTACACTGAATCTCTTATTACTCCATATAAAAACAGTCAGTATCAAAGTCTTCAGTCTTGGACGAGTAAAGTAGGATGAATAACTGTGGCTCAGTGGTCCTAGGTGATAAAAATGTTCTACCACTATTATGGATTTTGAAAAATTTCACATGACATCCTGTTTCACTCTCAGCTTGCATTAAATAAAACACAATTTATGCCAGTTTGTGGACTCTTCTTTCCACAGTGCTTTATTGCATGATCTCATTTTCAGTGGCTCTGCTGGGAAACAAGGCCTTTACATCATTAGTGTCATATTCTCCCAGTCCTGCTACACATCCAGAGTCTTGTCACTCCTCGCTGCCCACTGTTTACAATGGCATGAAAATAGCCCACCTATTTAAAAATAAGAGTCAAACCTGGGTTAAGGAAGGAGGAGGGGGGCATCCCACACGGCTGCTTCTGGTGGTCCAGCAGCTGGTTACGGGACTCAAAGTGCTGGTCACAGTCCTCACAGCGGTACTGCCTCTCCTCTGCACGGGGGAAAGGAAAAACATTAGCATATTATTCATTTAAGTGAGGTATATGTGTGTGAAACGTGTGTTTATGTGTGCATGGTACCCACCATGAATATCAGGAGCCATGGTGTCACATGAATACTCTTCAGCCTTCATGAAAAGTAGCAGCTCTTCGCCGGGGAAAATCTCTCTGGTGACTTTGTAGAAGATCTGCAACACACACACAGACAGAGGGGCTGTGATTTAAAATTTGCTTTTAAATCACAGTTCAATTACAAAGGTGAAACTAAATTGGAAGGATCGACATATTTTACTGAGCTGAATTTTTGGTCTGCTGTAAAGACGTTGCAGCTGTTTTTGTTTTGACTGCACTGCAATGTGGGCTAAGCTCCCAAATTTTTTAAACCAGCAGAGGTCACTTGGAGTAGCTCTTGGTGCACACACACACACACGCATGCATGCAAACCAGCTACACAATTTATACATGGCTGTCATATTTGCACCACCACACACAGAGGAGACATATACATAAAAACACATTAACTTGTAATGAATCATCATGTAAGACGTCCATCTTCATGAAAACTAATTCAAAGCACAACCATACTGTAGAATAAATATACTGTCTCTTGAACACTGTATACACTCACACTGGATTCTTCAGTAGTGTTTGTCGTTGACAAGAAGTGGAAAATAAATGTGTGGAGAGCAGGTTTACTAATTTATGGTGATAAACTGTAAAGAAAAAAATAAGCAAGCTGTTAAAAAATGCATACTGTTAATTGAGCACTTTCGTGATGGATGAAACTTCCAAACAGTGAGATCAATTAAGAACTAACACCACTTCTAGGTGCTCATTTAATGAGTACAATCCACTTATTTTTAAAGCTTCTGCATTAATGGCTGCAGTACAGATTTCATTCCATTTAGTGTTTAATACACACAGATTACAAAAGCATGTCCTCGCTGAACATGTGGGTTTGGGGGGGGGGGGG
>JAJHUR010128463.1:0-16995 GCA_027495735.1 Lutjanus campechanus
AACGTTTCCACAGATTTTAGTCATAGCAGTCCCCCGTGCAAACGTCATGCATGTATGTCTCAATAAACTGACTTGATGTTATATTATTTCATTTTAACAAGGTTTGTCATTGTTATCAACATTTATCAAGGCTCCGTTCACTTTATATTTTTACAGTTTTGTGCAGTTTTGACTGAGTTTGAGCTCCAAACGGATTCTGCTTCTTTGTGGATTATCCCCCAGAGGGCAGATTTTGTTTGAATTTGTGAGATCATGAGCTTTTTCAGTAGTGTTACATAGAACAGTCAGACAGTCGCTGCAAAAGTTGCCTAAAAACGTTGCAACATGCATCGCAATTTTTATAGAAAAACTGCAGGGAAATCAGGCATTTTAGGTTGCAACAAATCGTCTATTGCAGCTTTAACTGAAAAAAATCAAAAGGAAGGTATAAGTACACAAATAGGCTCATAAATCTGGTGTAATGTAAGTAATATCTTGAATGTGTTTGTGTGTGTTTTAGACAACATGGTGGCAGAGCTGGAGAGTTTCACAGGTTTGATCCAGAGGGTGACCGGTTATGTGCGGATCAGACACTCCCACACTCTGAGCTCCCTGGCCTTCCTCCGTAGCCTCAGATACATTGATGGAGAGGACCTTCTGGACGAGTAGGACCACACGCAAATCACACGCAACATTTAACCGCAGGCACAAACACACAAAATCCTAGTTTTAGCCCCAACAACTCACTCTTGAGGTCGATGTTCATTGGTGTTTCTCTTGAAGTATCTTTTACTATAGAGGATTCTCCTGAATAGTAGTTTATTGTAGTAACTAGTACTCAGCTCCATAGCAGAGGTGAGTTGGAGAAAAGTGTATTTTAGTGTATGTCCCTTTTTTATTCTCAGTTTGCCTGCTGTTGTAACGGTTGTAGTAATCCAGCAGGATAATTGTGCAGTATTGGTGGTCTGATGTGGTTAGTCGAGGTCATCTCAGAAATGCTGGCAGGGTGGAGAGAAATGGAAAGGATGTTTTGACTGTGAAGGTGCAGACTGGAAAGTATTTTGTGTAGGGCAGACTTACTTGTTTTGGGTTGGTAACTGTAATATCATCACTGAGAGAAAAAAACAACAAAAAAACACTTCAGTCTCTCTTCTTTACTGGAAAGGTAAACATACCGACTGAAGCCAACGGCAGATGTCCTGTTTTTTATGAGACCTTGAATGCAGCATAACTTCTAACAGTCCAAGGAAAGGTTCTGTCAGGGTCACGGGGAGGCCTTCACTCCCTCCTCTGTCTGTTTCTCCTTGACTTCACAGGAATTACTGTCCCAAGGCCCACATTACAGTCATTCCTGAATGTCTGGGTGTTACCCAGTGACTCATAAAAACTACACCTCCTTCTCCTTCTCCTTCTCCTTCTCCTTCTCCTTCTCCTTTCCTCTCCTCTCCTCTCCTCTCCTCTCCTCTCCTCTCCTCTCCTCTATTAAATATAGGCAAATACATAAGTCATGTAATCCACAAAACTAAGTGTTAGTACGCAAGGGTATAGAAAGCACAGTTGTTTTTAGTCGACTTTTTACGCAATAGTGTGGTTCATCACACATGTACTAAGCCTGTATTTGAAATTCAGTGAAATGTAATTTGGATTTAACTGTTCCATAACTGAGTCCCTTGTATGTAATGGAGGAGTGACAGAAAACATAACATTGGGAGGTGTAGCTGTATGGCATGTCTCCTATAATAGTCAATAATACATTACAGATAGGAAGGAAAAATACCTTACAAGACATGAGGAGGTGAATAGAGCTGCAACGATTAATTGCTTAATTGATTGTTAAATTAATGGCCAACTACTTTGATAATTGATTAATCAGTTTGAATTTTTTTTTTTTAAGGAAAAAAGTCAAACTTTTCTTTTTTTAATTTATTTTTTGCGGGGGCTTGTATGCTTTTAGTCTAAAGGGCAGCTGAGGATATGACAGGAAAGGGATGAAGAGTTGGGGAATGACACGCAGCAAAGGGCCACACGCGTGAGTCAAACCCAGAGCCACTGCTGAGGACTCACAGCCTCAGTACATGGGGCGAACACTCTTCCAACTGAGCTACCACTAAAGGCCTGATTTCAGCTTCTTAAATGTGAATAGTTTTTGGTTTCTTGACTCCTCTATGACAGTAAACTCTTTGCGAGTAAAACAAGACATTTGAGGACGTCATCTTGGGCTTTGGGAAACAATGATTGACATTTTTCACAATTTTCTGATATTTTTAAACAGACAAGTACTAATAGATTAATCGAGAAAATAATCGACTGATTAATCGACTAGATAAATAATCGTTAGTCGCAGCCCTAGAAGTGAAGCAGGCTGAAGCAGAATTTTGCAAATAAAGACACAAGTTAGTTATTTTTTTGTGTTGAAAATTGATAGCAAGATGTGGCAAAGCTGAAAAACGTGCTGTGCAAAATATAAAGCTCACAGAGATGAGTGGGATAAGAAGCTCCCCAAATTATATTGCAATATATGAGATGAGGCTAAATTAAACCATAATTAAGAACTAATGAAGACCTCTGATGAACCAAACTTTGAAATTTGCAGATCATGCTAACAGATTTGGACATTTTTTATGCAAACAAACAAAATTATTCCAGCTTAGAGTTTCATCAATCAGGATTCCTGTCTCCCTGCTGTCTAACTGGGTCATTAAACCACCAGATGAACACGGACATCTGAGAAGACTAAAGAACTCTGCTTCTGCCTTTTGTATTAGCATAGCTTCCCCTTATAGAGCAGCACTAGCAGGCACACAGGAGTCTTCTTCTATATACGTTTGACTCCTGCACTGCACTGGAAATAAGACATTGTCTGCTTTCAGCTTCACACAAATCACAATGCACACAAACCTGAAACATTATACAATGAAAGTATAATCACAAAGCACATTGTTGACTATTATTCACTCATCCTCTCTTTTTTCTGCCCTCTAGCATGTACGCTTTCTCGGCATTTGACAACCAGCAGCTCCAGTATCTGTGGGACTGGAAGCAGCACAACCTCACGATCAAGACGGGGAAACTGTTCTTCAGAGCCAACCCGAAGCTCTGCATGTCCGAGATCCGCAAGATGTGGGAGAAGACGGCCATCCAGGGCCGCTTCGACGAGACAGATTTCCGAAACAACGGCGACCGGGCCAGCTGTAAGGGTCACATGAGCTTCAGTCAGAAAACCACAGAAATTTAAATTGCTATGTCCAGTGCATGTGCAGGAGTTACTCTAGTTTACTACCAGTTTGCAAACCTGATGTTTTTCTGCACCACGTGTCAGTATTTACTGCACTTACTCCATCAGCAAGATTAATACAGTGCTGCAGGAATGACCCCTAAAACCCAGAGATGAGTTAGCATAGTAGCCCTTCTGTTCCCTCATCTTAAAGTCAGTTTTTTGTTTTTCTTTATTTGCCTTAAAATAGATCTGTGGGTAAAACAAGCTGAAAAAACTCTCATGTTATGTTTTATGACATAAAATATGTCAGTAAATACTCAAAACAATTCATTTTGAAGCTTATAGTGACTTTAAAAAGGTGATTGCTAACAAGTGGCTAAATAAGACTACAGGGTTGTTGTGGACAAGAAACGTCACCACATTGAACACAAGTCACTTGGTGGGGGTGACGTTGAGTTATGTGTCAGTGGTCTAGTTTGTTTGTAGCCTGACTTTAGCTTTTTACTTCTGGCGATTGCATATACACCTCAAAATCATAAAAGTGGTGTTCATTTGTGTAAAACTTGCAAGTATCATAAATATTTGTTTGACACAGAGCTTATTGTCTGCATTCATCTGAATTCCAATGGAAATATCCCATTGGGTATTTGTGGAGGGAGCTAAAAACTACATCTCTGCAGCACCCTGTTGTTGCGCAATTCAACAGAAACATATTGAAGCACTTTGATTTGAACTCTGCCGTTGACTCCCTCATTCCTGTCTGCCCAGGTGAAAGCACTATCCTGAAGTTTAAGTCCAACAGCACCAGCAGTACGAGGATCAAACTGACCTGGCAGCGCTACCGACCCCCCGACTACAGAGACCTCATCAGCTTTATCGTCTACTACAAGGAGGCGTAAGTTCCCCAGAATCACTCCAGTTGTTAGCTGACTCCCAGGCTGAGTACTGCTGGTTGTAGCAGTGATGGGAGCCGGAACGTGGTTCATCCACCGAATCAATCAATTAGTTTAAAGGCAAAAATCAAGGATCTATTAGAACCCTATTATCAGATTGATTAACAGGACTTAAAATAGGCCAAAGAACAAATAAATCTCACTAATTAATAGCCAAGTTTCCTTCCAAATTTAATGCACATCACGAGAAAAACTGCAAAAAAGATGCAAATGCCTCCACTGCTGTTACAGTAGTGGTGAGATCAGAGGTTGATCTCACCAAGATAAATGGCTGCTGGAGCAAATTCTCCAGTCAGGGTCCACTAAAACATTGCAAAAGAAGAGGACACAGTGCAATGATGTAATTTAAGGAGCGCCAGTGGAACCTCAAACGAACAGAAATGATGAAAGCATAATGGAAATATGGCATTTCTCTTTGTTTCATGTATTCATTTGAGCAACGTTACAGTCCCATTGCTCCACACAGATCTGATGTCTGACATCTATGATTGATTATGAACCTCTGACATTGACTGTCTTTCTTCCAGGCCGTACCAGAACATCACAGAGTTCGAGGGGCAGGACGGCTGCGGCTCCAACAGCTGGAATATGGTGGATGTGGAGCTGAGGCCGGACAAGGACTCAGACCCCGGAGTCCTGCTGTCAGGACTGAAGCCCTGGACGCAGTACGCTGTATTTGTGAAGGCGATCACACTCATGGTGGAGGACAAACATATGCCAAGCGCCAAGAGCAAGGTGGTCTACATCCGCACCAGCCCGTCAGGTAAGCATCACGTCGTACGTCACCAAGGTTACCAATTGTTGCTGCTTGTTTGATGACAAGTGTGATTTTTCTGGATGTGATCCAAACATGGTGTAAGGAGATGGAGAGTAAGACCGTTTTAGTAAACACAGCTGCAAGTCAAAGAGATGGAGAAAACTGATTTACAAAAACTATAGTATAATTAGATGAAATGGAAGACTGCTTTAAATAAATCCAGCTGCACGGTAAAGTGTGCCGTGATGTCAGTGAATCACATCTGTACTGGCAGGCTGTGCACCGCTGCCTGGGGGAGAAAAAACGTTTCCTACAAGTTTTTAGAAATCAGGTTTTACTGCATCAAGCTGCAACAGAGTGACGCTGAGATCAGAATAAATTTTGTTATTTGTCTCTTTCAGCACCCTCCATGCCTCAGGATGTGCGAGCGTACTCCAACTCCTCTACACAGCTGGTGGTGCGTTGGTCGCCCCCTGTCTCGCCAAATGGAAACCAGACTTACTACCTGGTCAGATGGCAGCAACAAGCTGAAGACCGAGAGCTGTATCAGCACAACTACTGCTCTAAAGGTACACACACACACACACACACACACACACACACACACACACACACACACACACACATACACAACATATACATTCAGCTTTATTGCTAGTTGTTGAGTTTGTACACGTCATGAAATGTCTTCTTCCTCTTCCAGAACTGAAGATTCCCATCAGGATTGCTGCCATCGGCGTGGGAGACCAGGAAGAGGACACCAAACCCACTAAGCCAGACCCCGACGGGGCAGACAAGGGCCCGTGTTGCCCCTGTCCCAAGTCCGTCGAAGACCTGGAAGCCGAAGCCGCCGACGCCTCCTACCGAAAAGTCTTTGAAAACTTCCTGCACAACTCCATTTTTACACCAAGGTGAGCAACTTTTTGTCTAAACCAAAATGACGATGATCTCAAAACAGGATACTGTTTTTCACTGCTGTCAATGTGCATTTTGGAGAGTAAATTTGCCAATAAATTGACTCCAGATGATTAACTGTCTTCACTTTATGGCCATTATAGAGTTAGGTTTATGCTGTGTTCATGTCAGAGACAGTGGTCGGGAATTTTCCAGTTTAAATTTCAAACTTTGGACGTCCAAGCGTTCCGGGTGCACGATGGCACACGTAAACAAAAAACATGGGACATATTTCGACATCAAAAAAGTTTTACTATATGATGGTATGTCTTATCTCATTTAAATACAGGCAAATGTACTTTGCATAGTCTTTTTGTTGATGGTTTACCGTGAACAATGTGCACTTCCATGAGCGCTGCCATTGTTGTGTTACTTTAGACAGCTGCTTCTTCATGAAGTCGTGTTTGATGAATTTGCCCCGAGTCTCTTAGTACAACCACGGGAACCCTGACTGAGTGGCGTTCCATTTTTCTAGTGGGATGTCAGAAATGTTCAAATTCTGAGTTGTCTGGAATGCAGCATAACTAGTTAAAAACAAAACCGAGGGGGTGAGAGTCCTTACATTTTTTTCCTTTCACCTTGTAATCCCTGTATACATTCATGTACGCGTGAAGAGCTCTCTTTGCCTCTTTTCTAAATCATGTTTCAGCTGCCGCTTGATTTAGGGAGTCCTCCCGCTGCCTCGCACTACAGACATCTGCATCACATTACTGTATCTCTCTTTGTCTCTACACACAAACACACACATATGCAGAAAGAGAAATATAATTAAAATTAAATCAGTAAAGCCATTAAAAAGTGTTAACTTGTACAAACTTGGCTACAGATGAGACAGAACCTGGTACACATTTCCTCTGGTGTCTCCCTTTCAAGCAAATGCCATGAAATTGAACAGGCATGGTTAAGGAACAATTTGGGTGTGGTATATCACATGCTGTTTGTGAAAGTTCAATACCTACAAAATCCACCGAGCTCTTCTGTAATTCTGTTTTGAAATTACCCACCAAGTTTCATCCCTGCTGCTTAAATGAAGGCCAAATGGAAATGAAAACAACCAAATCAGTCATAAACGGAAGGTTGAGTGAGGAGGGATTTCCAATAGCTCTGGGATCAACATGGAACCCGAAAGGCTGAAACAATACCTCCTTGTGACGGTCATATTTTGAGCTTCATCAACTTCTGTACACAAAACATCTGCCGTACATCTCTTTGTTAATGTTACTGTTTCATTTTGCTTTTGCCAGTTTCATCCAGATGTCCCTCCTCACATTTAGGGGAGGGGAGGAAAAATCTCCTAGCAACTGCCAGTATTTTTTTTTCTTCTTTTTTTCATAATTTTCTCCTCTTAAAACTCTTCCCCATCCTCTCCCTTTCTCTTCCAGGCCACCAGATCGTCGCCGTAGAGATCTCTTCGGCGTAGCAAACTCCACTCACCCCCGCCGCAACCGGCTGCACGCCAACAGCAGCACCGTCCCGCCTCTCCAAGCCGCTGGCAACAGCAGCGCCGCGGATGTGGAGCCGGCCGACAGAGAGTTTGAGTTCGTGGAGCAGGCGGTGACGGAGCGTGAGCTGCAGATCTCGGGCCTGCAGCCGTTCACAGTCTACCGCATCGACATTCACGCCTGCAACCGACAGGTCCAGCGCTGCAGCGCCGCAGAGTTCGTCTTCTCCAGAACCAAGCCCGCAGGTTAGAGGAGAAATACATTGTAGTTATATTTATTTATTAGGTTTTTAGGGTTGATATGAATACAAGACAAAGGTAGATTACACCAAATCATGGTTTAAAAGTACACAACACCAAGGGATTTTTACAACAACAACATTCTCCCTCTGCTCCCTGCAGAAAAAGCTGACGACATCCCCGGGCCGGTGACCTGGGAGGGCCACGAGGACTGGGTGTTCCTGCGCTGGCCGGAGCCACATCATCCCAACGGACTCATCCTCATGTATGAGATCAAGTTCAAACTGGCTTCTGAGGTAAGACCACATCTGCAGGTTGACCTGAGTGAAACACTTGTTGTCATTTATCGGCGGAAAAATCAACATTCCCTTTATGCGTACATACGTTACTTTTGCTTCACAGATTAAATGAGTGTGTTGCCCCCTCGTTTACAGGTTGTAAGAATCAAACGTGACCCCCTTGATCTCTGCTTTTTGCCACTGATCATCAACAATTTCTCATTTTTTAGTTATAGTGTATTTCAGTGTCTTCACACTACATTATGAAAATGATTTGTAGTTGAGGTCATGCTTATTAGTAAATATATTACAACAGTCTGACAGATAAATGACTCCTGTCAAGCACTGTGCATCAAATTTCAGCTTTCATTTCAGGCTAATGGACCAAGCCTTCCACTAATGGATTCCTGAAACAAAAATATATAATGTAGAAAAAGTACAAGCTCATTTTAAAGAAACATTGTCGTCCATGAACTCAAAGACATTTCACACTGGACTAGATTTACACTAGAACTTATGTAAGCAGCCATTTTGACCTTCTTTTTTTTAATTTCTGTAATCTCACATAATATCCAATCAAAAGAGTAGTGCATTTGTTCTGTTAGGATATCTTTCATGAAACGAAATAACACCAACACAAACGTTTTAGAGAGTTAAATTATGTATTTATCATTACATATGTTTACAGCAGTATTTTTCTGAAGGATAATAACCACCAGAGATTCCATTCAAATTTTAGATGATTCTAAAACTTCTCAGAATGAGAAAACGAACTAAAACAAATTAAATGTATTTTATACGATTAGAAAACATTTCATTTTAACATAACATATTTTCTACAAACGTCACAGAAAATAATAACAGCCTGCAGGAGAAGGCTGGAAATGAGCTGATCCATAAACATAAAAGCATATAAAAGCAGAGAACATGATGAAATAGTAATGTTTTTATTTTTTATTGCACATATGGATTTGAAAACCGTCGGTGTGATCATCATGGCAGTTCTAGTGCTAACCCAGTAAACAGGAGTGAAGCATCAGAAACGCAGCCATAAAGTCAAAGAAACCACACTTTGTTAAATTGCAACTAATTGGTCTTAAAAATACATATTGACCAATCAGCTGACCCAGTGACCACACATGGTGAACACTTTCATATATTAATCATGAGGGACGGGGAGTCCAGCACTGTAAATCCTGCGTTTAGTAAAGATGAGACGCAGCAGGTCTTGGATTTTCTTTTGGTTTTGTAAGATTTAGTCTATGATGAGCTTTCCCTGTGTGTGTTTGTGTCTTAGACGGAGAAGCACGAATGCGTCTCTGGTCAGATGTATCAGGCCCAGCGTGGCGTCCGTCTGTCCAACCTCAGCCCAGGAAACTACTCTATCAGAGTGAGAGCCACGTCACTGGCCGGCAACGGCTCCTGGACGCACACGGCGGATCTCTACGTGGCTGAACGTGAGACACACGCTGTCATACATCATCAGACTGCATCACTCCTTTCCTTTGTATCTCTAAATCTCTTTTTTTTTTTTTTTTTAACGGCCCAGGAATGATGTCAAGTGTAATAATCTGTTTGACCCAACAGGATATGAAAACGTCCTCTACGCTATGATCTTCGTTCCCATCACCATCATCCTCGTCATCTGCCTTCTAGTCACAATGCTGGTGGCCCTCAACAAGAAGAGGTTTGTGTTTCTGTGTACTGTAGTTACACGTGTTTCATTACAGCATGGGATACAAACCAAAAAGATGGAGAATATCATGTAGCAGGAACATGAAATAAGTCTTCTTAACTTGTGTAACAAGCCAAGTCCAATTAGCACAACAAACCACCACAGAGAAGCCTTCAGAGAAAACAATAAAACCATGTTAGGAAAACTTATAGAAGACACCTGGTGAGGACAGCTGAGCGAGGCCTGGGCAATAAAACAGTAGTGATTTGTATCAGCAGAATTGTTCACTTAAATGCAAACCGCTGTGAAAAGCACATAACAGATACTTCCTGGCTCATAAACAGCCAGTTATATCCCTTGATAGTGAAGCAAGCTACTGTACGAGTGACACGCAAACAGCCAATCATTTAACAGGAGTGTTTTTCAGTTGCATCATGGACATGTGAGACAACTGCAGAAACAGCATGGAGTGAAAAATGAGTGCAGATGGTGGGGAAATTGATACTTAAAAAAAACAAACAACGCTGCTTGATTAGCTTGTCTGTTAAGTCTATTACCTGTGTGCCTTGATAAATAAAATGGTTGAATTCAAAGTAAGGTAGTTAAATTCAGAATAAAGGGGTTGAATTCAACCTTTTTTCTCCTTCATTAACAATAACGATGACTAAATATCTATAACGAATGAAATGAAACATTTTATTGTGATAAATTTGTTCAGTTACATTGCCCAGCCCTAGGCTCAACATTTTCTCCTTTTTCTCCTCCATAATAAATGTTTCAACCAGTTGCTATCGGTCGGCGTGGTCACATTAAGATCCATTTTTTAAGCACAAACCACTCAAGCAACACACAGATCAAAGCAAAATGCTTTTATACTCCATCAAACTGAGTGCCAGATAAAGCTAAAAATTTGCGCCGTTTTGTGACTGGCGTCCTCTCGTATTTGTGCTTGTACCTTTACAATATTTAAGTAGTTAAAAAAAAACAGGAGGAGAGGTGGACAAAGAAATGTCTCAGTATTTCATTTTGCCAATATTCTTTATGATTATACACCATGCAGATCCCAAAAGTATGCATGCATGTGGTGCGTGTGAGTGAAGGTATGCGCAAGTGTGTTTGCGTGTCTGTAAACACTTGTTGTTTTTGTTTGTCAGGAACAGTGACCGGCTTGGAAATGGAGTCCTGTACGCGTCAGTCAACCCGGAGTACTTCAGCGCCGCAGAAAGTGAGTGAAGCGTGCCCGTGAGAAACGTAGTGCGCCGTTTTATTGTTGTCCTCAGAATAACTGATACCACACATGAGGGGTCTTTGTTAACATCTTTTTTTTTCCCGTGCAGTGTATGTACCAGACGAGTGGGAGGTGGCGCGGGAGAAGATCTCCCTGAGTCGTGAGCTCGGCCAGGGCTCCTTTGGCATGGTGTACGAGGGCTTGGCGAAGGGCGTTGTCAAAGACGAGCCGGAGACCCGAGTCGCCATTAAGACCGTCAACGAGTCGGCCAGCATGAGGGAGAGAATAGAGTTTCTCAACGAAGCGTCTGTCATGAAGGAGTTCAACTGTCACCACGTGGTACGTACACACGCACACACAAACACACACATTAAGATCAAACAGTTGTTTTTGCGGTATGGTGATGTGGCGTGCTGTGTTTGGTGCAGGTTCGTCTCCTGGGAGTGGTCTCTCAGGGCCAGCCCACCCTGGTCATCATGGAGCTGATGACACGAGGAGACCTTAAGAGCTACTTGCGCTCCCTCCGACCCAAAGAGGTACTGTCTGACCTATAAACTGCTCCAGCTCCTTCCCACCAGGTCCAGGTTCTGTAGACATGGATAATGAAGCTGGTGTCGTTTGACTATTGATGATTTGTCTGTATTTGTAATTTCACTGAGGCCGACTTCATATTAATTCTAGCTGTTGCCTGAGCAACAAGTCCTTGAACTCAAACCTGGAAATGTGCAAACTTAGAGTTAGATAATGAGCAAGACATTTGAGGGTGAATCTCGTTAGGGTTTCATTTCTGATACCAGTATGGAGAGTAGTATCAGAAATGCCTAAAGTGTTGGGTCGCAAATCAGCGAGTACGCGAGTCTGTGCACCAATCCAATGTCAAATGATTTGCTAACACAACCCTGCTGAATTTTTTTTTTTTTACCTGAGCCAGACAATAGGTGATAGCAATCATACCACATCCATACAGGTTTAGCAGTATTCAGCTGCCAGATATTTGATCTGTACTCTGTATCACCTGATATGCAAAGTTCAGCAAAGTTTGGTTATCAGAATCGGCATCAGGAAATAAGAATTGTTATCTGTACATCTCTGATGTCCATTTATCAACCCTTTTTCAGAGACAAACCACCCCTGTTCTTTTGATGTATGATTCTTTTAGATGAGATTTGAGAATCATTTACTGTCACAATTACCACAATTTTATTTTCACAATAAATACTTTTATTTTTAAAAATATATAAACTTTGTGACTGTGAAAGAATAGATAGAACTAGACAACTATTCAACTAGAGATGCAATGATTAATCAATTATTAAATTAATCGCCAACTGTTTTGATAATTGATGAATCTGTTTGAGTAATTTTTCTGAAAAAAACTTCAAATTCTCTATCATTTTTCTGAATTTTCTGACATTTTAAAACAAACAACTATTAACAACAATTAATCGAGAAAATAATCAATCAACCAATTAATCAACAGCGAAAATAGTTGTAAGTTGCAGCCCTGTATTTAACGATGATATAATGATGATGATTTACCTTTTCAACGCTTAAATATATGAACTGAACCTGCAGCATGAGTGCAGACTGTACAAACTTGGTTTGCATCAGACAGTAGCTGCAAATCAGAGTATGTTTATAAACTAAGGATTAAGTATTTTAAGACATATTTTACGGTGAACTGGTGCTGCAACATCTCTGATGGTCTAAGTGCATTTACTCAATTGCATAATAGGGGAAACAGTGGAGTGCAGTGTAGAACAAAGTACCTCTAACAACATTAGTAATAATGCAGGAACACTAACAAAATCAGGCTCATTTCCATCTATCTCATGCCTCAGTGCATGCTGGGAGGCTTGTCGACACACCTACCCCATATAACTGCAATCATATGGCCAGCACTCAGCCATTCATACGAGGTATGATTATGGTTTCAACTCTCTGCTTGTGTTGCCTTTATTTCAAAATAAGAGCGCACTGGTATTCAGGATAACTTAATCTAAGATCAACTAGCTAATCAGTCATTTCTTTCTGTCTTGTGTTTGAAGAGCCAGATAAGCTGAATAACGGGATCTTTTAGCTTAACTAAAATTATAACTAACTATCTGACTTGATTTGCTGATACTGAAGTTTCTTTCTGGCCTCGAATCAATATTAGCATGACTTGTAACCTTATGAGTTTTTAGTTTTTCCCTGAAAAACATGTCCAGAGTCAGTCATGTCTTTTATGATGAGAGTGAGATGTTACAAAAGTCAGCAGTCTGCTTTTTAATTTTCTCTAACAGAACATAAGAGATATGATGCATTTATTGGGTTTAAATTGTATTATTCTTTATAAAACTCTCTATTTTGTGGACAATATTTGATTGTTTTTTAATGTGTTATATACCCGAAGGGAACCGATAATCTGTAGTTCAGCTCCATGACCTCACTCTTCTGTGGACTTACTCTCTCCCATCTGTCTGTCTCCGTGTCTCCAGCAGCAGTGGTCGAGCCTGTCGCTCCCTCCTCTGAAGAAGATGCTTCAGATGGCCGGGCAGATCGCTGACGGCATGGCTTACCTCAACGCCAACAAGTTCGTCCACAGAGATCTGGCAGCCAGGAACTGCATGGTGGCCGAGGACTTCACTGTAAAGATAGGAGGTAAAGGACTGAAAGGAGGTCAGAGGTCACTGTCGCAGCCGTGGAGCAGAAGTGGGAGGGAGTTGGGAGCGTGCTTGCTAAGTGTGAAAGTCAAATTATCAAGTTACCGGACGACCAAATCATCAGGGTAAACTTTCTGCCAGTAAAGGGGACCCTGTAGAGGGGCAGCAGTGTAGCTCTGTCAACATGTTTTCATCCACAGATCCAGCCAGAGTTCAACTCTGCAAGTAAACATCTTGTATCCAGATATATTTCCCATCAGAGAAGGGGGTCTAAACCAGAGCTGCCTAAAGGGGGGCCCGTGGGACAAAGTTGACCCGCCTTAAGGTTCAATTTGGTCCACCAGATGTTTCTACCTTAAGAAAAAGTTTTTAGAAAACATAATATAAATCCTAATTTATGTCTTTTATTTTTGTGAGGTAAAAATGCTCTCTTCCACTTGGTAGTCCCGTGTGTGCCTATAGTCCTTATTGCAGCGGCCTGGGTTCCTGCCTGTGGTCCTTTGCTGCATGTCAAGATGTTATACCAGTATAGAGGGAGCTGTGAGGGATTATGGTTATTCTAGATAAACTGTATGTCGAGGCCTATAATCTCAGTAAATAGCGCCCTCCTGTGGAATATATAGACCCACACAACGTGACAGTAAGTACAACCACAAGAGGTCTGGAGACAGTTACACTCTACCTTTGATTCAGCTTTTTAAAACAGTTACAATTAGAGTCTGACCAATATATCAGCTGACTGATTTTTTTATTTTTTTATTTTTGAATTTTTATTAGGTGATATGTGTCTTTATATGAGCCAATCAAAGATCAAGATGGTGTCACTGAACATTATTAATGTTTAGCTCTTCATTTTACTTTCATTTAGTCTTTATTTTGTCAGTGTTCATTTCTAGAATTGATCGACAATATATGTTCAAATATTTAACATGGTAAAGAATATTTAACTTGAATTTGTTTAAGAAAACAGCCTTCTGAATACCTTTTTGTAGTCATGCAAAATTCAAAATCAGTGCACAGTCCACATAGAAAGGGTCTATTTTTATTCCAGCTCAAAAATTCACTGTATCAATCATCTTATTGATAATTTGCAAAATTGTTGATTTTTTTTTCCCCTCCCTAAAATTGTTATGGTATCGTTTTTTTTAAAAAAAAATCCTCTATCAATCAGACCCTAGTCAGAACCATCTGTATCAAATTAGGGCTGTAACTAACGATTATTTTTATTATTAGTTTTCTGTTGATTGTTTTATCAACTCATCAATTAGTGTTTTGGCCTATAAAATAGAGAAAAAGAAAAAATTGTTGATCAGTTTCCCAACGCCCAAGATGACATCCTCAACTGTCTTGTTTTGTCCACAACCTAAAGTTAATCAGTTTATTGCCATAGAGAACCAAAGAATCCAGAAAATATTTATATTTAAGAAGCTGAAATCAGAGATTTTTGGCTTTTCTTTTCTTAAAAAGGACTCAAACGGATTTTCAAAATAGTTGGCAATCAATTAACTAGTTAATCATTGCAGTTTTATCAAATGCTTTTTTTTCAGTTGTTGTCAATGTTTCACTTCCTTTTTGTTTATGTGTGTGTGTAGACTTTGGCATGACCAGAGACATCTATGAGACAGATTACTACCGCAAAGGTGGTAAGGGTTTGCTCCCTGTCCGCTGGATGTCACCCGAGTCACTTAAGGACGGAGTCTTCACCACCAACTCTGATGTCTGGTAAACAGGCGCAAACACACACAAACAAACACACATGGTGGCTTTAATTTCTGTCTTTACTGCTTCCAAAATATATTTTCAGAGTACGCTAGTCATAATGAAAGATGCTGTGATATATCCCCTCGCCTCTCTCCCTGTGTGTAGGTCATTCGGGGTTGTGTTGTGGGAGATTGCCACTCTGGCGGAACAGCCCTACCAAGGTCTCTCCAATGAGCAGGTGCTCCGCTTCGTGATGGAGGGAGGGCTGCTGGAGAAACCGCAGAACTGTCCCGACATGCTGTAAGACACCAACACACATACGACCGGCACATTTCGCACACTTCCATCTACAAGTCAACATCTTCCTGTCTGCCACGTTTTCCTCTACTTTGCTAGTTAAATCACAACTCACCGCTGTTTACTCACACTAACAGTGAGGCAGTGCTGCTGCCTTCAGCCTGCGGTCAGTGGGATTTCCATACCACGCTGCTGATTGCACTCACGCCCCGTCTGTTTGTCACTGTGCGCTCCATGATGTGTTTGTTCTTAATATGAAACAGCCCCAGTATAAATCCACATCAAAAGAGTTGTGAGCGTGGCAGACAAATTTGGCCACCAACCACAAAATATTGAGGAAGCATCAGATGGTGAAGTCATGAGGAGAACACATGTGCAGTCACACAGCAATCATTTAAAAGTCGTATTGTCCATAAACACAGTCTTAAACATGTACTTAAAAACACTTTTATAACAGTTTCAGTATGCTATTGTACAGTATTGATAGTTTTGTGTTAGACTTTGACAGGCCTGTCACCTTAACATTAATAGCATACACAGCATCCTTTGTATGCCATTTATTTTTAAATGAATAGTTGTTTTTTTTTCCGCTTATTTGCTTTCATGTCAACAATCAGATGAGAAGATTGATACCACTCTCATATTTGTGTGCAAACTGTGTAGCTTCTTCCAGCAGTAGCTTAGCGTAGCACCAAGACTGGAAACAGTGGAAACGGTTAACTTGGCTCTCTCCAAAGGTAACATAATACACCTACCATGTACCATGCTGTTTGTTTAATCTGTACAAAAACTGAAATTTAAAAATTGTTCAAGGAATGGCCTGTACCTTCCGACAGATCCAGGCTAGCGGTTTCCCCCTTTTTTCAGTCTAAGCTAAGCTAACTGTCAGGCATATATGTCATGTTTATTTAAGTTGACCAAAGTGCTGTGCAATAAAATAACTACAGAAATATAACATGTTAAGCGGCAAGATAGCAGCAGAGATAACATAAAAATACCATCCCATGCACAAGTAAATAAATAGAGGAACAGATAAAAATATATAACACGATAAATGGCATGAAGGTCTCTCAGAAGCCTGAGAAAACACATGGGTCTTACGTTTTGCCTGAAAAAAATGTCAACAGAAGGAGTACACTTAATTGAAAAAGGTAGGCTGTTTCAGAGCTTTAGGGTGGCTACAGTGAATGCCCGATCACCCTACATGTATTACCCCTAATTTACACCAGGCACAGCTGCGCCGCGGCACTCGGTCAGATACGCAGCCATTCTAGTCAATGCTCATGTTTACACCAGATGCGCCGCGGCACATGTTAGCTGCGTCCCAGAAGCTGCTCGGTGCTGCACTCCACAGAGAATACGCAGTAAGTCTATTTTTGACAGGTGGCGCATCAAGCTGCGCAGAGGAGATCGAACCAGACAGGAAGTCCCGACACAAAAAGCATAGTGAAGCCGGTCAATTTTCAAAATAAAACATCTTGTGTCGACAACGGATCATATTTCACTTCATTTATTTAACATTACGTCCTACCTGGCGACAACAAGTATGTTTCATAATATTGAAATGATTATAGAGATGTATTTTTTAATTAAACAAAGCTCCAAAACTTTGATCCATGACTTTGAAGAC
>JAJHUR010128466.1:0-27231 GCA_027495735.1 Lutjanus campechanus
GGGGAAAACTGAGCTCTTACATGCTGTTTTCACATGTAAACAGTATTTTCAAATTTAGCTGGCACCGTCCTCTCAATTTGTCTCTTTCCTCTTTTTTCTCCGTTTGCCTCCCTCCATTGGCTCACTTCCCTCCCAACCTTTCTGCCCCATCCCAACTCCCAAATGGTTATGTAATTCATCACGCTCCCCTCGTCTCTCTGTTTCCCTCTTTTCCTCCGTCTGACTCTCTCTACACGGGTGGAACAAATGGAGATCAGTCGGACTAATGCTGAGTTAGGCCCCTCGTCGGTCTGACAAAGCTACAGCATTACCCCTCTCATTTAACCAGTGCTCTGATCCACAGGCTTACACACACACACATACACACACACATATATACACTTGAAAGGGCACACTTTATCTCCATGTCTCTCTTGAGCACTCTTACACACACACACATAGACATACACACAATTTGAATGTCCACACATGTCCAGGGCTTTTCGTGCATTCTTTTCATGCACAAGTGACATTTCAGCCCTGGAGCGGTGTAGCCTGCAGTGTTTCCAACGCTCAGGTCAACTGTGGGAACAAAGGGCCCTCCGAGCAAAGTGTGTCACAGTCTGACTGCTGGCTCTCACTGTTTTTTTTTTTTAAAGCGATCTTAGATCAAGTTCTTAAAGGATAATCATGTTTTATGATGCCAAAAAAGTTGAACAGTAAAAATATGATCTAGATTTACAGGGCCGCCATAATACAACTTCTTCATGCTTTTTTCATGCAAGCTGCAACTTGGAGAATCCTGCAATACAGATAGCAATCTAATGACATCTTTTACCTTCTAACTGTGACTGTAATCAATCATAAAACCACTATGATATGTCATTAGAGATTAAGGGAACATGCTTCTCTGACAACAACACTACAGCCTCCTTTGAAAATGTGGTCTGCAACTTGTGTTGTTCACCGATATTAATGCCGAATGTTTGCTGCCTGACTTAGTGTCAATTTCTGAATCATAAGAAATCATCAATAATCTTTTAAAAGGAGTAGATGTTGATCATTAAATTAAGAATTATGTTAATGGTGTCTGGCTGGCAGTAAGGCTGGCAGCGACTGATCTCACTATCCGTCTCTGGCTCAATTTGAGCTGCTTTAGTCATTTTTGGGCGCACAATTGTTACACATTGCTCCTTTAACCTTGCCATCTAAAAAAACGTGATGCTCAAACTGTGGACCAACTATTTTCCTTCCATACAAGGAAGAATTACACAGCCCAGAACATGACTCAGTTACCAATACTGCTGCTACTTTTCATTTAAACGTTCTCACACAGAGAAGACACCTTTAGCTGCATTTTTCATTGTTCAGCACCATTCAAACATTCAAAATGAAATTTCAAATAAACTGCTTGAATGTTTAATGTCACTCAGCTGTTTTGCTGTTTTCTTCCTTGAGCTTAAAATAACTTCACACAGCTGACAGGGTGACAGCGCTGCTGACAGGTCTCACTCACTAAAAACTGCTGTTCACGTGACACCTGCTGCTCATCTGTGTGACTGTGACACATCTGGCTTCACAACATGTCACTCAAACTTTATCTGAGCATTTATGTGATAGTTTAGGCTGATGGATGTTTTCGGATGAACACCCCCCCCACCCACCCACCATCCCACTGATATTCGATCCAGCGAATTGACGAATTGTGATGCCAGTATCAATCAGATACCGCTGAATATCGGATCAGCACATCACTGCAAACTGGATCTATAAAAATGTACTAAAATGTGATCCCTTATGTCCATTTTAAACTTCACACTTCATGGCTCAACTTTGTCCATAAAGCAGCCATTCTCAACCACTGGGCCGTGGCCCAAAAGTGGGCCTCAGAGGGCCGTCTATGGGCCACGGAGGCAGCGATACAACCAAATGGTTATTAAAATGTGTTGTTTTTTTTCTTTTTTCTTTACAAAAACAGTTAAATGCCTAGCCCAGTTCATTTGGGATGGTGGTCCTTGGAATTTCTTCAACAATCAGAAGGTTGAGAACTCCTGTCATACAGGCCAGTTCTCGCCACAGCTGTGCGCACACACACAGCACCTGACCAACGATGGATTATAAACAACACTTCAGATACTTCATATTTTGCCTCTAAGCAAAGTGGCACAGATAGAACCCGTTGGATCATCTGATCAAATCATCTGATGTTTCTTGCAGACTTCACTGCAGCAATGTCACCGTGTTCCCACACTTTGTTTGAGTACAATGTTATCATAACCGCCACAAAGTACAAAAAAATGAGCCCCACGTTGTATTAAAGAGGAATTATCCTTTAAGAACATTCAGTGTGTCTGCACACACGTAACAGGATTTACCCTCATTATCACCTCTGGCACTGCTTTTCTTTGTTTTAGCACCAAATAGCGTCCTTTCCTAATACGGTGCAAGTGTGGGAAAAGGCGCACACACATATGCAGACTCGCACACACATTCACACGTTACAGCACAATAAAGCATTAGTAGGAGTCTTGTACTTCAATCAGCCAATTAACCTGGAGCAGAGCAGAACAAAACATTTGGCATTTGCCAATAGGGCAGCAACCTTCAAGTGATAATTACTCTTTGGGAAAGCACACACACACACACACATATATACATACACACATGCACGCACACTCCCCCCCCAGCGTAGCATCCATCACACGTCATGTTGGAGACAATGGCGGGTATACTTGCAGCATAATCAATTATTTATCCTTGTCCACACATGAGCGATCTCGAAATGCTGTGTCCACACGTAAACACACGCAAATATAGAAATATAAACACACACACACACTGAAACACACACACAGAAAGTGATTGTTGCCAAAGTTGACAACAGCATGCAGACAATATGAATGGTGTGATTCTGAGCAACGCCTAAGGGCATCAGAATACCTCATGAAATGGAAAGCCTACACACATTCTTGAATAAAGGCAGCGTAACACACACACACACAAACAGGCCTGTGAATAAGCCCAACATCATGTGTACAATTGAGACATTTTTCCTGGAGAGAGAGAGAGAGAGAGTGCCTCGGTTTTTGAAATGTCAAGATAAAATGCCGTGACAGTGGTGGAGGAAAACATGAGAGAATGTTTGAAAGAGTGAGAAAAGAGAAGGCCTGCAAAAGCCCATGTATATTTGATTGAGAAAGGAAATGCAGGGAGATGAAAAAGGAAAATGAGGAAAAGAGAGAAAAGATGATGGAGAGTTACAGTAAATTGGCAAGGCCGCTTCTGAAAGCACGCTCTAGGGGAGAGGGAGGGAAATAGAGTGAAAGACAGAATAAGAGGCAGAGAGGGCTAGGGAGTCGGGAGAGAAGTGCAGGAGCCAGAATGGATTGTTAGCTGGTAAACGACTGTCACTTTCTTTAGGGAGATAAACAGATTTGACACCTCCGCATTCTTCCTCTCCCTCCTCTCGTCCCCTTCTTTTCTCTGACTCGACACGACCTGACAACCCTTCAAAAAAAAAATCACTTTCTGACTCTCGCTCCTGCTCTGTTCCCCGCTGTTCTGTACCATCTCTCACTTCTCCTCCTCCTCCGCCGCGCCCCCCCCCCCCTTTTCTCTCAGATATGTGCGACAAACTCGCCCTTCCGGCGAAAAAGCGCCATATAAGAAAGAAGAAAAGGGAGAACAACATGAATAAAGACCCCATTTTCCATTTTCCACACGCTCCTTTTCTTTTCCCTCACTTGCTCGGGCCTTGTGACAAGATTAGATGAGGAGGGAGGAGGGGAGGAATAAAAAAAAAAAAATCAAATGAAAGAGAGATTTCTCCTCTACCGACATCTGGGAGAGGTAGAAAGGGGGAGAGAATAGAGAGGAGCAGGCTGAGATGGAGAGTGTAAACGACACAAAGAGGAGGATCAGAGAGGAGGTACGCATGGAGAGTCGGAAAAGGCGGAGATCAGTGGCGAGATGAAGAACAGAGGACTTAAAGGAAGACATGCGTCGATGCAGAAGGCTTGTGATCAGCTGTCATTTGGGATCTGTGGGCCGTGCAAGCATGCCTTGCGCACCTGCCCACACACACACACACACACACACACACACAAACACACACACGTCCTCCGCTCAGAAAAAAATGTAAACACTAAAAAAAGCTTATAGACACACGCCCACAAATATAAAGTGAGGTGTTAATCATTAATCAAGAATCATGAAGACTGACTTCAGAAAGCTGTGCACTGTAAAAAAAAAATATCATCCAGGAATTTAGTGGAATCAACTAATCTTTTCTCATTAACTTAAATATACAAGTTTTATTTGCTCAAGTTAATTAAAGGAGGAATATGTAATACATTTACTGTAATAAATCATAAAATTACCAGATATGTCATCAGAGATTAAGGAAACATGCTAAGATGAAATACTGGCTTCTCTGACAACAACAGTTCAGCTGCAGTATCCTCCTTTGAAAACTTGTGTTATTGTTTCATATTAATTAGACTTAAAATCAATGCCAAATGTTCCGTGAATGAGTGTCCGTTTATGAGTCATAAGAAATCAATAATCATCTTTCAAAAAGGAGACGAGGTTTATTTAGAACAGTAATATTGAGCAAAATGTTAATGGAGTCTGGCAGGCAGTGCAGTAGAAAGGAGCAGACAGTTATAAACAGCACACCAACTTCAACTTCAACAGTATGGGACTTGTTGTCGCTTGCCATTGTCAAAATATAATCTTGCCCTCATCTTCTACTATACCTGAGCTTCGAGTCTGGGGAGAGGAGGCCAAGGGAGGGGGGGGGACAACCACTTAGCTTCAACCACAGATTGTATATTAAAGGACGAGTATGTGATATATCTACTGTAAATCATAAAATGACCACGATATGTTATAAGTGATTAAGGAAATACTGGCTTCTCCGACAACACCGCTACAGCCAGCATGTTCTCATGTGTTCTCATGTTCGCTGAATGATTAAGTTTCTGTTTATGAGTCATAAGAACTCATTAATCATGTTTTTTTGAAAAGGAGTAGATGTTTATAGCGGTTAAATTGAGCAATGCGAGTCTGGCAGGCAGAAGACAGGCAGTCTCTGACCTCCAAACTCCAGAGTGAGTATTTTTGGAGCAGCGGGCTTTTGTATTCAACAGGCTTAACTTTACATTGGCAGATAATTAACAGTTATAAACAGCTGATCACCTTGCAGAGTAGGACTCCCTTGTCATTGTCAAAATATAATGTTGTGCTTGTCTTGCACAATACCTGTTCAGTGCTCCTCCTGCCTGCAGGCAAACTGCCTCAAATTCAAGTTCATTTTCAGAACACTCTAGAGCTTATAAACAGGAATTCATATAACTTGATTAAAAGATGAGTTGAATCACTGTACTGTACAGAGTTCAATCAACTTCCCAGCATGCACTGTTTGAGAGTTAAAACTCTCCTGAGATCCTTCTTTTTTATAGTTTGACAAAACACTGTAAACCATGATGAAGGTTAGTATTGAATTCAGCCTGGAAAAAAGTAGCTCCAACAGGAGCGGCTACTTTCCAACCCTCCCAGTTTTCCTGTTTTTCATTACCCTTTCCTGGTTTCCTCCCGGGTCACAATTCTGTGTATAAGCCTCTAAAAGTCTACTGTTTCCACCCCGACATCAGTGCAGCGAATTTCAGACTTCTTACCAAGAGCGTTAAAGGAAAGGAGGAATTAATTTTCTGAGAGCACCCTAACTAACATACCCTTAGAAAAAACATTTGTAAAATATTCATTTCCTGTGTTCCTGTGTGTACTTGAATCTGAAATTTGACATGGTAAGGCAAAGGACCGCCAGACCCTGCTTTGGAGTCGAAATGCTCCCTATTTTTGAGGTCTCAAGGTTGGCAAGTACGGGAGCAGCTGCAGCTGTGAGTCCTTTGTGTGAAATGAAGAACTCACTCTTCAAACTGAAAAAATGTAAAAGGAAATTAAATTTGTTGGTTTAATTTGAGTTCCACTTAATCTTATTGAACTTGTCTTCTCAAGTACAACTGAAGTTTAGTTGACAAGTAAAGTTTATGTTTTGTATCATCACAAAATTATCTCAAATTGTGATTTAAAAAAAAATTGGACACTATTTTTTTGGAAACAACTTTTTTTTTTTTTTACAGTGTGTGTGGACTGGCACTGACCGAAAAGACAAGCACACCAAAATAGATATGAGGAACAAACAGAGGCTTGTTTTACCAGGATAAAAGAGCAGAGATAGGAGAAAAGAAAGGAGGAGGGAAGGAGAAACGGAGACAGCGAGGGCGAAAAGATGGAACAGTTACAGCAGCAATCATTCGAATAAATGAGAAGTCAAGAAAAAGATGGAATAAAGGAGGTCTGAATGCATTAGAGCAGTATGGCTTCTGTGTTCTCGCTCTGTGATAAAGGAAGTTGTTCTGCTGTGATAGTGAGGCCTCTGGAGGAAAGATGGGAAAATCTAAACAATGTGAAAATTAGGCCATGCAAACACTCACAGACACACACGTACAAACACATGCACGTGTGTTTCTTTCGCTCCGAAACAACACGTTACCCACTCAAAGGGGGGATCGCGAGAAGCACAAAGCAAGCCTGCACTTGTCGGCAAGTTATCTCCATAACCCCACAAACACAGCTTCGCAAACACGCACACACACGCATTCACACTCTGGCTGTTTATGTAGGCAGTGGTAGGAATAAATAAAAGGCAAGCATCTAACAAATAAAATGAATTTTTAATCAATGGAGCCATTTGAATTAGCGCTGTCATTAAGTAAACAGGAACAAGGCAGGGTTTGAAATATTCATGTTGGGCCCTGCATTCATTAGGCTGTTATAGGAGGTGTGGTCCCCCAGGGGCCCCATTCAGATCTGGGACAACACCAAGGGCACGATGATATATACATATACAGTAGACGCATACTGTTATAATGGACGGGAGGAGGGGGGATGAAGAGGAAGCAAAAAACTGTTCTAATACACTCACAGGGCTTTTTATAGATTTTTAGGGAGAGGGGGTGGTTAGCAGGGAGATGAAGGGAAAGTGCAGAGAGGAAGCCTGGAGAAAATGAAAGAATGACAGAGAGGAGAGTGAGGGATTAAAAAGAGGAAAAGAAACCAAGGGAGATTAAAAGACGACGAGAAACAAAGTTAGTTGAAAGGGTGGTGGAGGCACAGATTGGGGGGGGGGCTGGCGAAGCAGAATGCAGCGAGGAGCCCGGAAAAATCAAAGTAGCAGGTATGGGGGGTGAAAATTGGAAGAAAGGAAAGCCAGAGAGAGAGGTAATTCACGGGGAGATCATAGGAGGTATGGATAACAGATCGAAAACAGAGGTAGGGATGCTGCGTCGTGGCTTAATCTGTGGAGAATTGTCAGGGATTTACATGTGGGTCCCATGTTGTGAAAGCAAGATGCATGCTGGGGGGAGTATAAAGTGAAAAAAGACTGGTAAAAGTAGAAGTATTGATTCAACTTTACTGCAGTAAAAGTGAAAAAGTAAAGGTAGTATAAAAGTAAAGAGTCGCCCACTGACTGTGTGCAAAACTAACTGAACCTCACCTTTACTCCGCAGACAAGTTCCCCTGTCTTGTCTGTTACGTCTTGTTATATATTTTGTGTCGTCATCTTGTTATGTCTTTTACATCGTTTTTGTCTTCTTATGTCTTTATTTTCCTTTAACACCTTTTACATCTTTTTTGTCTTATTACTTTATTTCAGTCTTGTTACATCTTGGTACATTTTGTTACACGTTTTTTCATCGTTTCGGTCTTGTTGCAGCATTTTTGTCTTACGTCTTGTTTTGCCGTTTTTGTCTTTCGTTTTTGTCATTTAATATTTTACATCTTTCTTGTCTTACTACATTGTTTCTGTCTTGTTACATCTTGTTATGTCATTTTCATCTTGTTGCGTCTTTTAAGTAGTTTTCATCATGTTATGTCTTGTTACCTCATTTTCATCTTGTTACCTCTTTTACAGTGTTGTTGTCTTGTAACGTCTTTTAAGTCCTTTTCGTCTTGTTGCTTCTGTCATGCATGATATGCACTGGTGGATACACCAAGGAATCATCTGTGTGTTATGGTCCCATCCATTTAGGCACGCAATGATGCAAAATAAAAATCATCAGTTACTTCCCCCAAATGCATCAAAAACAGTCTGTTTTGAAAATGTAGGGAGCAGAAAACACAGCTATTTGTGTTCAAATGTAGGGCGTAAGTTGTCAGAAAATTATATACTTCAGTAAAGTACATATATCTGAAAACACAATTTAAATACAGTGACAAAGTATTTGCACTTTGTTACTTCCCACCTTTGGAAAGGTAGATAACATACAATGGAGAGATTATAATGTGAGGCGGAGAGGAGAGGAGAAAAGCATCAGAGAAATAGAGAGTGAAGGAGAAAGGGAGGCTGCGAGACACATGAGAGTGATGGAAACAGATTGAAACGAGAATAGAGATGAGACGAGAGGCAGAAACTGAAGCAAGAGAAAACCAGAAAGACTGAGGCAAAAACAGAGGAGGAAATAAATATATATTAATCTGTATTTTTCTTACAACGTGTGACAGACAGCAGCGAGCAATATGGCAGGAGGAAAGGGGGGATGGAGAGGAGAGAGCAAACGACTGAGGAAAGGAGGGAGCATGGGCGATTGCGTAATGACTTTAATGAAAGCACTGAATCCCCAGCGGACACTTTAGATATGACTCCTGGGGACTGACGACGAAAAAAAGAGACAGAAGGAGGGGTAGGGAAGGGGGAAGAAGAAGGAGGAGGTGGAGGAAGAAGGAAGGAAGGAGAGAATCACTGGGAATAAGAAAAAAAAGCTGCAGATATTGGCTTGCATTTTAAGAATAACAAATTGAAGAGAGCTGGAAATACATGGTGTGTGTGTGTTTATGAGTGTGTGTGTGTGCATCATGGAGGGATTGGTGAATACAACAAAACATATTATAGAATTTTAATATGATGAAAGCTCCAGGGGGTTTGGCACTGTGTCTTACAAATAAATCTTCCATTGCCTCCAGCATTTATGGGCGCATATAAGGTATTCTATTTTGCCTCTGCTTTCAGTTCCAAGAAGGGGGGAAAAAAGTCTTTTTGTGGCCCTGTGTGTGTCTGTATGCGTGTGTATTTTGGGGATGAAGTGACACACAAAAACATCTTGTCATCTTATTTCTAATCTCATGACAGCTCTCCACTGACGGCATAATTCCCTCAACCTGACCTATCAGGTCTCATTGTTAGCCGTCTTAAACTGGTGCTGGCAGCCTCCAAAAATTACGTTTCAAAAATTCATGAGGTGAAGTGAGTCGTCCATTCAGGTCAGGCTTGGTGGTTTGATCCCGAGACACTGACGCTGAACCGCAAAGGACCTTTTTCCCAGCATTCATATAGAGGGGGCGCACTGACGCCACTCTCCCACCGGAAAACACGTCCCCGGGGTGGAAAACTATCCTGCAACTTGGCTGCCTATATGGAGGGAAATTGCAAAACTGGAAGTAAAACAATTATCTGCTTAAATTAAAGGCAAAGACACAGTGGTTCATGGACATTGACATTTGGCCAGGAATTGGATTTCCTGACATTCATCTGTACCTGATTTCACCGCCGGGGAAATACACAAAGCAAAGAAGGCACACAAAAGCCTGAGCGCTTGGTTCTAACATTACTTGAAGATTGGATTTGTTGGCTAGATTAAAGCGATGAGGACATTCTGGTTGTATGTGGGCTGTTCTGTACAGACTTCTATTTTATTACAGAGACATGTTCTCATGCTTCAGCGATGATGTTTGCAGCTGTGTCCAGAGCGAGGATGCGCAATGTGATGCGTGTCAACAGAACAAAAGGCTCAGATACTCAGAATATAACTAAGAGATGTTAATCAAATATTTAATTAATGAGTAGCGTTAGTTGATACAGAATAAAACCTCAGGCCTAATCAATTGGTGGCCCATGGGCTAAATGCGGCCCTTTAACAACCTCAGTCTGGCCCTTTGATCATTTATAAATATGAAATCAAAGTATAAATAAATGATTTATTCAAATGAGACGGAGGCTACTGAGCCCATTCATTGGTTATGTCTGCTGTGAAGCGTGGAGACACTTATTTTATTAAAATGTTTTAACGTTGGCTGTATAAGCAGAATTTTTCCGGTGGGCCTACTTTTGCACATGTTTCTTTTCTATCTGTGAAAACTGACAAAGTAGAACAAATTAAAGCTTTTGGCAGTCTCGAAAGATTGCTCTGATTTCTTGCTGAACCTGTTTCTACAGTCAAGAACTGCAATTAATGTCAATTAATCCGTCGATTATTTTCTCGATTAATCAAGTTGTTGTGCGGTCCATAAAATGTCAGAAAACGGTGAAACATGTTGATCAGTGTTTCCCAAAACATATTCAGTTTACTGTCAAAGAAGAGGAGAAAAATTAGAAAATAATACATTTGAGAAGGTCTTTTTTTTCTTAAAAATGACTGAGCTCAGCGCAGCTCTTTCCCATTTTAGATGTGTTTGTGGCATTCAAGCTGCACACTAACGCTGCCGCTGAGTCGTCTTTCGCCATTCAGAGGGTGTAACTGCAGTGTGATGTGAAATAGTAGGTAAGATCCCGTTCCATTCAGTGTAGTAGAGCTTTTCCAGTGAGCCAAAACGCACAATAGCAACACCCTGACTCTGTTTGACCCGAATGAAAGAGAACCATGTTCTCCTGATGGTTAGGCCTTGTATGATGGCTCCACAGGTAGCCATGTCTCAAAATCTGGGCAAATAAAATCTAACAAACTACCTCGACAGAAAGTAAACTGCTTATTTTGTTGTTGTTGTTTTGTGTAATTTGGGTGGACTGACCCTTTAACAGAGTTTGGCTCAAACTGTTCTTACTTGCCTGAAATGTCCTCACTTTCAAGATCTACAGCTCAGACTGGTGCTTGCAAGGATAGAGGACAGGGAACACACACACAGTCACAGTTGTGACTAAAGCCCTCTGCAACACAATAACATGGTTTGAAATCCTCTGTGTCTGTCTCCCTTTCCGTTTATTCCTCCCCTTTTTCCCTCCCTCCCCTCCGCCGCCGGAGGGAAAAAGACAGACTGAGGCAGACAGAGGAAGGCTGGAGGTTAGACGGGGGTTAATTTAGTCTTTTAAACAGGACAACCGATTGGATTACGGGCCCGGCAGAGCAGGCAGCCACTCTTAGAATTAAAAAGGACACACCTCAAAAACATGGACAGCCCGAATTAGACTCCCACCCGACTCACGCACCAATCGCTATGCAGATCATGAAGCGTTTGCAGGGGCGCGCGGGGAGGCCAAACTGGGGTTGCTTTGTTTTATCACCCCCCCCACCCCCTCCACCTTAAGCAAATACCAAGTGATTTGTTTTTAAAGTGGATGGGATTGAGCCTCCCAAAAAGAACAAGGGAGAGCACAAAAGAGGAGGGTTGAAAGAAATCACCCCCCCACATTCCGAAAAAACACGTCACGACAAGATGAAAGTGGGGTGGACGGGACGGAGGGAGTGATTGATTTTCATGCCGCTCTAAAGCGGATCCCTCTGGAGGCCCGGATAACGTGAGAGAGAAAGAGAGGGGAGAAGACAGAGAAAAGAGAGGAAATTGAGAAACAGAGAGAAAAAGAGAATAAAGGAGATAATAAAGAACAAGATACTTTGGCCTACTCCAGTTTCCAGTGAGCCTTTCTCTTCCCCTTTCACTCATCTGATCCGTCTTCATTTAGTTTTTCTATTCTTCCTATTTGAATTACACAGGCCCGTATTTATTTTGACTGGAGCCCTAATGGAACCTGAGCGCTTGCTGAGAGAAAAAGAAGAGAGAGAAAGAGGAGGGAAATGAGTGACAGAGGGAGACAGACGGATTTAAAAGTGGGATAAATGACTGCATGGGTGGAGAGAAAGAGAAGAGGTGAGGTGAGTGAAGTGAAAAGTTGGTGGACGGAGAAAAAAAAAACAGATCAGAGGGTCCGAAAATCACAAGCGAGATTGGAAAGGAGGTGTGTGTGTAAGTGTTTGGCTGCCTATCACTCTGTCAGCGTGTGTGGTGGAGTTCTTGTGAGTGTGTGTGTGAGAGGACAGCTACGGAGAGGTGGGTGGAGGGGGGCAGACTGGGATAAAGGGCTTTGCAGCCATGAATGTCATACTAATAAAGCCCAGTCGGATATTGAGGTTCAGCCTGTGAGGTGAGCAACGACAGGAGGGGAGGAAGAATGGGGAGAAGGAGAGATAAGAGAGACGAAGACGGTAAGGAAAGGGGGAGCGCGAAAGATGGAGGGAGTGGCATGTGAGGGGGGGGTGACATCGCTCAGGCTGACACATTCACACAGCCACTAAAACTTCCCCCCGGAAAAAAAAAAGAAAGAAAGAAGGGGCCGTTACAAACGAGGTGAGAAAGTGAGACGGAGGGCTACAGAGGGGATGAGGCAGGTGTGAGGAATGAAGAGACGAGAAAAAAAAAGTGAGTAAGAGGAAAGGTAAAAGCACATGCTGAGGGGGTATAGAGGAGGAAGAGGAGGATAAAGGTGGGAAGAGAGAGGGGGGGATAGGATGACGGAAGCAAAAGAGAAACGAGAGCGAGGCAGAATGAATGTTTGTTGATATCCCATTCTCCACAGAGGAGATGAAAGAGAGAAAGAGGGAATTAGAAAAAGAGTGGGCAGAGAGGAGGAATAAGCTGGTGATATGGAAAGAAAGTGAGGGCGGGGGCGAGGGTGGGGATGAGGATGGGGGCACAGATAAAAAAAATGACCAGGAAATAGGGCTGGGCGATACGGCTTATAAATAATATCTTGATATTTTTAGGCAATGCTGCAATATACGATTTATATCTCAATTTGCACGTTTTCTCTATGATAACATACTGTAAATTCTCAAATAGTGCAAACCAGAGCAAACAATGGTATCCATCAGTTTCTCCGCTTCCTGGATCTGGTACAATGTGGAAATTCTCCCTTCTAGTTCCACAATCTTCTGACCAAGAGGGACACAGCCCTCACGGCTGGATGAGGAGGTGAGTGGTGATGTTTGGTGCAGATTGTTGTTGGTGTTTGGTGCGGGCTGTTACCCACGACACCGATAAAGACCTCACTGCTGAGAGGATTTGTAGTTGGTGAGGTCTGTGTCCAACCGGCACAGGCCCAATTACTGTCCCCCTACAAAGGCTGTGTTAGTTTAGTCCCGAAGCACTGTGTCCCAGGCCTATTGGGGTCTTCAGTGCAGCCAGGGCAGTCTGATAAACAAGTCCCTGGCGTTACAGATGGTTGCAACTGGGACTGGCCACAGCGGTGCTGAATTAGATAAACTTAAAACAGCACTGTCAAGGTAAATCAGGTGTAGAAATAACTGTGTAAACTGGTAAAACTTTGTAAAATGTTGAGGGAAAACTCAGGAGGGAGACAGGGTGTCTGGTTTTCACGGGGGGAAAGTGAGACAAAGAGTCAGTAAGGATAACTGCCACAACTTTTCCTCATATGAATTCAACTATTTTCATAATCAATTAATTGTTTTAAGTCATTTTTTTAAGAAAAAATATCCAAATTCCTTGATTTCAACTTTCAAATGTGAATATTTTCTGGTGTTGTCGCCCCTCTAGGCCCTTTCCCACCAAATAAGCTCTGGTTCTCGAACCGGTTCCATTAAAGATCCTTGGAACCTTGGTGATATCTGGTGAATCAGCCCACATTTCCACCAGTTTTGTGTGGGACTATTGTAATCGAGGAGTTCATCAGCAGAGGGAATTTTATGGACCAAACAGCTGATGGATTAATCAAGAAACTGATCAATACAGAAAATAATCGTTAGTTGCAGCCCTGGTGCAAATAATGATTTTGTAGAATGCATTGCTGTAGATTAAACTACCCAACAGCGGGGCTGGCCATATGGATAAAATCAAATATCACATTATTTTTGACCAATTGACTCGATACCTTTATTTAAACAGCAAAGTCATGACGATTGGTGCTTTCACAAAATATTAACACAATGAGATTTTTGATAAATAATCATGTTGATATAATGACTAAGTGGGTAAAAGCAAATAAGAGAACAGCTCGAACAGTCTGGTAAGTTCAGAAATGTATATTTCTTTCCTGTAATGCAGCCTTTAGAACCAGGAAAGTCTTATATGGGGATGTCACGAGAACCGATACTTTGGTACCAAGTCGATGCCGAAATATACGCTTACGAGTGTTGAAGTCTGCTGTTAAATGCCAAAGAAAGAAGAAAAAAGTCCAAAATATTCAAAATATCACGTTAATGTTTTGTCTGTTACCTTGTCAGTAAATTTAAACAACTGCTTCTACTCTGAGTTCAAGTTATATTCAAAGTTGAGCAGCAGAAATCACTTTTTCACTCCATTACTGGCCAGACGTGAGCAACATGCTCCTCAGACAGTGATTTGTGTCAGGCTCAGTAAATATCACCCTCAGTCTTTTGTTGTCAAAGCTCAGAAGAGTTATTTTCGGGTGACAAAGGGAAAAAAAACAACAGCTTAATTTTATTGTCTTTGTTTTTGTTTTGTTTTTGTGTTACATCGAATTGGGTATCAAGAATTGTAAAAATTCACTGGCATTGGTATCGACGACTGCATTTCTGGCACCGTGACATCCCTAGACTCACATCATGATATTGATTTAATATTGATATATTTCCCAGCCCTACCAGGAATGGGAAAACAAGTGAAGCAAGGTGAGAAGAGAAATGCAAGAGAAAAAAAAAAAAGAGCTACAGGGGAGAATTAGATGCTGCTAATCGGCGGTGTGGGGGATGTTTGTGACGTGGGAGAGTTATCATTACTGCCATCTAAAAATAACATTGGCATTGGGCTGCTGTGGCCTGAGAAATGGGGAGAGAGCAGAGGAAGAGGTAATTACAGCGGTCCTATTAGCATGCACGCCGCCCTCATTAAATATTCACACAGGAAACTGGGACCGAGGAGTAATGCTTCTGGGAGAGTGCCAGACAGACAGCCTGCCAGGCAGCTCCGCAAACTATTTGGACATTCAGACAGCAACAAAGGCAGAAAAAGGCTACCTCTTCATCCATCCGCTCGTCAGCTCAGACCTGAACTCTGAGAGCAGCAAAACAGCAAAGCACACAATCATAACGGTGGACATGAATTCAGCCAGTCCTGAGTATCTCCGCAAGCTTAATTTAATGCAAAGTCTTTTTTTTTTTTTTAATGAAAGCAATCAAGAGACACAGCTAACCAAACTGAATTAAAATTTCCAACTGTACATTAGCAATATAAATAAAAAGGACACCAGGGAATTGTTAGGGGACATTAAGTGAAATTGCTTTTAGTAATTCAGATACGATTAAAATGATGTTTATTGTACTACAAGTCCTTCCCTCTCTTACTTCTCTTGAATAAAGAAACTGCACAAGGAAAAATTAGGTCTCTAAACTCTACTGAGGACATTTTCATTTAGACAATTTAAGACATTTTCAGGCTTTCAAGAACACACAGATACTGTGATCCAGGCAGCCAACAAGCCATAAAGCCTATTAGCCAAGCAGACAGACACATAGCCAGACGGAGGGACAGTCTAATGAACAGCAGGGAGACGCGGGGCTCCGAGCCCGCTGACAGAAACTCATGTACTAATCTACTAATTTACTGGTGTGGTGTTGTAGCAGTGGACACGCATGTAACAAGTGCTCGGCGGTACATTCACATGGACGTGCACTGGGGGAGAATGGCTGAAGTTCTGCACAGGGAGTTGAGGGTGGGCATGTCATGTTAGGACTAAAACAGAATAATTTAGAGTAACACTGTTGGTTATTAATATCAGTTACAGATTGTGATGATGATATGAAGCACAGTGTCCCTACACAGCAGATAGGATTTCATTAATCTGTAGGAGCTTACAAACACATTTTAAAAAATATTTTACCCCAAATTTCTCCCTCACTGGCGCCTGCACTGTCCGTCATCTGGTTTAAACTAGTCAAATGACATAACCAGTGCAATAGAAAAGTGAAAACACATCTATAATACTCGATTGCCACCGCCTTCGCTAGATTTTTGAGTTTTGAGCCCAACTCGAAAGCGCAAGCAGCTTATTCTGACTGATATGTCTTGTGGATGTTGTAAGCTTGACGGGAGAAGTATCTGCATTTGGAGGAGGTGGGGTAGATGGGTGGGACAAACGAGCAAGAAGTAAACAGTTATTTAACATTTTGAGTAATTATACTCAAAATAGTAAAAATGTCTTTGCGGACGAAATGCTGTGTGAGTAACAAAACGTAGTTATTTTAACCCAAACCACAATCTTTTCCTGAACCTAACTAAGTAATTTTCATGCCTAAACCTGATCAAACTGAGACTGTTTCACATTAAACCATGTGAACCATGTGTGCAGCGTCACATGAGTTATGTCACATGACCTACGTAACATAATTAAGGTTCTGTAAGCCTGTTGCTGACGGTACTCTCCGCTGGTAATATATATTGTTTCGGGGAGATATTGACAATCAACCTATTCTGTCATTTAGGTATGATGATGTGTTGCAAACTTTTAAGTTTTGAAAGCTTTTGTTGAGAAAATTTATTTTTCCTCTGTAGATAAATATGAATCTTTCAGTTTTACAAACCCCTGGGGGGTTGTATTGAACTTCATAAAATTGTTTCATTGTCATGAAAAATTAATAATGGTTATCATTTATAATTTTTATTTGCAACCAATTTTAAAGCAGCCAAATAATGACTGATTTGTTATTATCTGGGCATCATTATTTCACAGCTCACTGTGTGCAATTTTTAAAATACAATTTTAGGAGGGCGTGGGGGTTTATCTAAAAAAGAAAAATAAAGTATCTCAACTAAAGATTATATGTCAGCAAAACTTAGTTTAGTTTAATTCAACACTTAAGAGTTTGATGTGGATCAAAACTCAAAAATCTAGTGAAGGAAGTTGCTTTGATATTACCAGTTTTCTCATTTTTTCAATAACTAAATGTGATATTTGATCAGAATATTTCCATGAATTCATGTGTTGTTCATATTATCTATTACTTTAATGGTTCATTTTCAGGACAAAAATGACAGGATTCAGGATGTCTGGACACCCCAGTGTGCATGTGTGCAAAAAAAATGCCAACTCATGCACCGTCACACTAAAGACACAGAGACGAATAGATTAAGAAATAGAAACATCTAACACTGTCACCACGCACATGCATTTTTTAAAAAAAGACATAAATCCAAACAGACACTCTGACACAAAGTTTCACTGACACTCAAAGCCATCTAAGCGAACACAGACACTCACCCCCAGTATGCTTAAACACTCACTAACTCAGTGACGTTAATCCCGGCTGACATTTTGACACAAATGCAGAGCAGTATAAATAAACATACGTCCACAGCACATCTCACACCCAACACAACACCTCTGGCACTGATACGAGCAGACAGTCTGACACAGAAACACACATTACACTTTCTCCTTGACACAAGAAGATCAAACACACACACACGCATGCATGCCACACACACACACACACATGAGAGGGCAACACATGTACATGCCACTGCAAATAAACAAATGCACAAGTGTCACAAGGTGCTTTAACACATTCAGCGTTCACTGCATGTGTGAAAAGAGAATGACATTTTGACATTGTGCACTTAATGTGTTCATAACAGGGCTTAAACAATGATTATTTTCATTAGCGATTAATATACAGATTTTTGTGAGTAACTGATTAGTATTTGGTCTATGAAATGTAAAAAAAAAATAATGAAAAAATGCTAATGACCACCCGAGATGACATCTTCAAATATCTGGTTTTGTCCAGAAATCCAAATGATGGCACTTTATCTCTGGTCCAGAGTACATTTATTCAGGATTTGTTCCCATTTTTGCATGAAATCTCTCCCATCTAGACCAAATGATGAGACTTTTGAGTCTCAGTTCTATTTGACTCTGATGAAGAGGCAGCAGACATCAAAACTTTAGTCTTTAAAGAAAACTTTGTGGCCTTAGTCTGTGTGCTCCAGTGCTTTTGGACCTACTTTCCAAGTCTTTCTTGTGACAAAAACCCAAAACCCTAAGGTATTCAATTTATGACAACAAAGTGTTTTCTTTTTTCTATCAATAAATTAACTTATCGTTCCAGTTTTAGTTGATAGTGTTCATTTGGTACAAAATTTATTTTAAATGGCTCACAAAAATGTAAATTAGTCACATTTTATATATATATATATAAATATAATATTTCATCTTTATCTTAAAGCTGCAATAATCAATCACTTTATCTTAACAACTTTGAAATTATATTATAAAAAGTAAGCAAGCAGAGAAAGAACAGCATCCTATGTAACAGTGTACAGCTGGTAGTGAATAACGCACTGAACACTATGCATCACCCAACTCTGCAGTTCTCCTCAGCTTTTCAGAATCTTCAGCCCTTTTTAGGCGTCTGAAGGCAAGAAGCTTTACTCATCCACCTCATTTCCAGACACAGCGGGCAGCTCTTTTCAACAAAAAAAAAAAAAAATCTCTGATAAACCCACTGTACACGACCTGCAAACAAGAAAGAGTTGTGACTCATGACTGGCCATCAGTGTTACCATTTAGCAGCTGAAGAGCCAGAAATGTTCCCTCAGGAATCACTGGAAACCAAGACGGAGCTAAAACAGGGATTAATATAGGACTTATTTGCCAGTTAGCCAAAGACATGACTCCAGAAAGGGAATCAAATATGTTTTCATTAGTGTATAATCACAGAAAAATAAGAATCGTTGTGTTTTTAGAAATAGCCCTTTATATCTACAGTGGGTCCTCTTCCATTGAGGCTGCCATGTTGCACCGCCATGTTTCTACATTAACCCAGAGTGAACAAACTGAACACTGGCTCTATAAGGCATATCACGTTTCGCATGAGTTTCACAGCCAGCATAGATTCTCCTACAGACTTGGAAGGGGAAAGTGAGATGATGTGTATGTAATTACTTCTAGATGCCACTAAATCCTACACACTGGTCCTTAAATAATATGTTAATGTTGTGCTTACAGCCTGTTCAGCCGTCCCTATGCTGGCAATAAAACCTATTGAATCAGATTTAATAACATGACAGAACGGTTCAAGCCCAAAGTGGCTCTTTGCTAACTACAGAGTGACTGACTGGATTCTCCTGCACATGATAGAAGTATCTGCAGTGCTGCATGACTTTTGAAAGATATAGTTTACAATTTGTGTCTGGAAAAAAAATGATGTGTTTATTTCTGCACCGTTTCAGTTAACTAGAGGCAGCAAATTCACTATTTTGACAGCAAAATGAGTGAAAAACAGTATAAATTGCTGCTACTGGCAAACACATGTCATAATTCTATGATGTGGATGCTGCACAGTATATATGATGTGCTGCATATTTTCAGTAATAAGTATTTTTAGCGGTTTCGGTGGTGTATGAATGGTCACATCACATAAAGATAAATTTAAAGGGAAACTTCCATGTAATTATTTTGGACAATCTGTCTGGCAATCTGGCTATCGTAAATGTGATCTGTGTTATAAAATCACACATTTTTTCAACCCAGTACTGGCTAGGAAAATGTTTTTTTTCTTGCTAGACGGCGACAGAGAGACAGACACATGTAGTCAATAAGAGAGACAGGCTCTCACATACTAAATTACCCAGAGTCACACCTTGGCACACACTCACAGCCGGCTTCCTGAAACTAACAAGTACAAACATGACCTAGCCTTGTCCCCGAGAAAAATCACACTGGTGAGCTGGCATACAGTGAAAGAGCTCAGTGCCAAAGATGGACACCCACACACAGCGTACCTGCAGCACAGTGACACGGACATGTAAATAGAGGCGGCTGGGAAATAGAGAAGGCAGGATGTGAATAAGCAATGGCTGACAACTGTTAAGAGTTCAGACTCCAGGAGTGGCATCACAACTGAACTCATACTCCAGACACTGATACTCAGCTGCGCATATGTACGGTTCACGCCCATTCCTACACAAAGAGCGTTCACACATACCCCGAGGCATAATCATTTGTTGACTGACATGATAAACAAGTTTTTTTTTTGCAATATGTGTCAAAATATCCTTTTAATTTCCTTTTCAACCATCAGACACCATCGCTGACCTCTGAATAGTTTCACCCATCCCTCTCCGTCGGAGCATGTTCACATGAGTTATTTATTCAAACTCTGCATCATAACTCTTCTGCTTTGATCCGTTCGTGTAGGTGACAACAAAGCTGATTTACTTTTGGTGCCACTGAATAACTGCACAGAGAGCTCCTGAAAATGCAGGTTTCCGAATTCATCCAAATGAGCAGCTGAGGTGCTGTGAGAAGCTGAAACGACTGCAACAAATTACCCGTGGAAGGTTTTATGGATATACAGAGAGAGAGAGATGCTGGTATCTAATCGTGAATTCCTTAGTTGGAGGCCACCATAACAGAATGACCTAGAAAACTCATTCATATTTCATTGTTGGTATTTGTTTGGATGTTTTTAAAGGCAAAATATAACAAACCAACGTTTTTGTGAAAGGAATCACAATTGCCTATGTGCATTTTTAGGACTGGCGTTGTTTGCACATTATTCTTATTCCAATAAATAACTGGACACTAGGGTTGGATGATATCTACCAAACTGGCATATGACAATATTCACAGTGAGACATCACAATGGACAACAATATGTAACTTAGTTGTGTTTCATATGAAAATATTAAACACAACTGTCCTGTCTTGTTAACTGTCCTGTAGCTTCCATTAATAGTTAACTTAGCAGTCCTATTAGACTGGGACACAACCTCCTGGACCAACTGAGGCCAGCTTGATGACTGGGAGTATGGTACCAAGGTGACTTAAGTACACATCATCCATTGTGTTCATACGTCTGCAAGTATATATATATATTTTTTTGGTGAATTTGAAAGTTATTTAATTCCATTTTTCAAACAAGATCTGGCTGTATGACTGTGGCCATACCGTGTAATTAATATTACAAACATGCGACGACTAATTGACTAATGGCTTGAACTAACGACTTCTAGTCAACTGGGAATACCTAACAGAGATTGCGTCATGCAGGGATGGATTTAGTCTTTTTGCAGCTTAAAACCAACACAGACACGAGGCCTTTTCACATCCCTTGTTCTGTCCCATTTTTCTATACTTGAATAAATGATAAGGCATAAAAATAAACTTTTATTTATGGTGGAGTTTGGAGGATGAATTGGGGAGTCTAAAAGCATCAGGAAAGCTGTTCTGAAGTCTGGTGGTAGGGCAGTGGATACTTCTGTATCTCTTGCCAGATGGCAGCAGGGTGAACAGGCTGTAGCTGGGGCGGGTCTTGTCTTCTGGTGTCCTCACACTTCTTCTGTTCATCAGCCTGAGCCACAGTCTGCTGCTGTGTTCCTGAATTATTTCCACAGAGGCACAACAAGATCATGGAATAGTCTAACTTAGTCCAAGTCTTCCTGAACTTTAAGTTTAGGAAGCATTTGGGGCCCTGGGTAAGCTTAAAGCCCAACATAATTGCCGACCTTTTCCTGATGCAAAGTCAAACTAGGTGCCATGTCAACATCTAATTTCTCCATGTTTTAAAAAGCAGATTTTAAAAAAGATATCATAGACAGTCATATTCCATGAGGGCTTTCAGGTTTCAGTGTTACTGTTAACAGTCAGTCATACTAAACCTGTTAGAACCTGCCTTCTGTCACTCAAAGCCTATAAGCCAACAGGCCAAAGAAAAGCACTTTCACCAGCTATTCCTGTAAAATCAAACAAAACCGATGCTTGATTTCACAGCGGCGGCCTTAAACTGCTGCCCTGTTCTTTACTAAAAGCATTATAGCATTTTAGACAGTTATTGTCTCTGGATACTCACTTTGAAACGGAGCAAAGATAAAGGACATAAAAGGACGTGAAACAACTTTTTCACTGTGGTTCAGGGGAAAACAAAAGCGGAGGCAAAAATGAAAAACTTAACCTCAAGCCAAAGAAACTGAAAAGAATTTTTAAAAAGACTTTCTATACACTCCCTCATATGAATAGACAGACAAAATATCACTTATGCACACACACATGCTTAACCAAGATCAGACCAATTAGGCTAAAGGGGGTCAACTCCCACTTCCCACTGCCTTTTGAGTGCTACAATGCTGCTACAATTCCCAGTGCTCCTCATCCAGACAAAGACTGACAGTACAGCCACAGTCTCAGACATTGATTACGTAAATCTCCTTACATAAGAACCCTACAAGGATAAGTGTTTATTTGTGTCATCAGAATCAGATGAATGTTTGTGTAAATGCATGAGATTTGCGTTGTATGAAGTCCTTGTTTGTGTTTATGAGCGCCTGTGTGCGTGCGTCTGTTGTATGTTTTTTTTTTTGCCGCACGTTTCGACATTCCTGCATGTCTGTGTGTTCATTACGTCTGTAAATCCCCTCTCACGGAGAGCTATGCCTCAAATGTCGATCCAATAAACAACACAAGAAGAGGTGCTTAAACCGGTGGAGTGGCGAAGGTCAGTTTGGAAAATGTCGAACAACAAACAGACAAAAGAAGCTCCAAATGAATTTCCCTTCTTTCTTGCTCATGCAAGCCCAGAAAAAAGAAGGGGGAAAAAATGCAGCATGTTCTTTCAATCTATGAACAACAGTCTGGCTTGTTCCCCCCAGTTCGTGCAGATGCACGCAGTAGCTGACTGATGGTTTGGAAGGACAATGTAATTGGGTTTTGGAAGCGTCTCTCTCCTGGGGGATGGCTCCATGTTTGCCTCTGTGATATTTGTGACACAGAAAGAGTTTCCTGTTGCAAAACCACTGACATTTGAGACGAGAAAAACAACACATACTGTGTCAAGCAGTAATCAGCAGTGTGGTAGATAAAAGATGGTCGAGCTACTGTGTGACATCCACACAGAGATTATCATGAGGGTAACATTCATTAATACAAAAGAAATTAACAATTTGTTTCCGGGGAAGAGTTCGTTTTTCCTTTTATTTATTCATTGCTGTATAAATTATATCACTTTGATGTTAATTTATGCTCACACTTGTACAGATAAAAGCTAGTAGAAATAATGTGGCATAAAATATGTTGTTTGAGAAAAAGGGTCAACTTGTAGTAGATACACAAAGCTTCATGCACACCTTAACTCAACTCAGATTTATTCATATATACAATATATACATATACATTTTATTGTTCATATATACAATAAAATAAAAGTTGTTAGAATTAAGTAAAAGGAACACTGAAATAGAATAATATAAAAACTAATAACTGAAGCTTAAAAGACCAAGGTTATAACGTTACTCCCAAACTAACAATTAGCCAGACTAAAAAGGCAGGTATTTACTTTCCTCTCAAAAATACTGAGAGAGTTTGCCGATCTAATGTCCAAAGGCAATGAGTGCCACAGTTTAGGGGCATAAAAACAGAAGGCACTCTCGCCAGTACGTTTGTGGGACACATAAGAAACATTTAAAAGAAAAGCAGTGGAGGACCTCAGTGATCTGACTGGAACATAAAATGAAAGAAGATCTCTGATGTAAACATTTAGGTGCCAAAATAGGGTCAGCAAATAAATATTGCAATGTCGTCATGCCCCCACAACCTTTGAATTAGGTTGTGGGTTGCCAGGTTGCAGTGACAGATGGATTGAAATTGTGTGTATTGTGAATGGTGTGTAGATTGACAGACATACATAGAACATACCCACTGTGAAGCTGTTAGGAAATATTATTTTATTTCTCTGATTTAGCTACTTTCTCACTGCGGGTGCTCCTTCATCACATTCAGTGTGAAACTTGCACAACCACAGCTGCGTGCCTTCTCTCTCTCTCTCGCTCTCGCTCTCTCGCTCTCTCTCTCTCTCTCTCTCTCTCTCTCTCTCTCTCTCTCATTGTCTCAAACAAACAAAGGTACACAAACTTTTTGCAGAATAAATCTGCAAGCCACACCCAAATGTCGAAGCTTTGTGCATAAAATAAACAAACTGGACACAATGGATAGACATTACTGGGAGCATATCACTATTTGGTCTGTGAACTCCACCTATATGGTGCCTGATTTCAGCGATATTCCAGGCTGTGGACTGTGACTGTGTGTGACAGTAACTATGGAGTAATGTGGCTGTGGAGTATAGTTTTGAGCTGAACTTTGGTCAGAAGCCCTGTATCTTTATTCTTGTCGCTTGCGTTGAAAGCGCTGCAAAACTGTTGATTCATGTTAAGTTAAAATGAGGAGTTATCTGTGGGCTACCTCCTCATTTAACTACAAAAACTATAAGGTAGCAGCTGGCTGGAGGGAGATCACCTGGAAGCTGGCTTATCAAGATAACTGACCATCACTAACCATCTACTTGCTGGTGACTTTACTGCATGTCATTTCCAGAAAAGAAACATCTAAATATCTCAAACAAACATGTGTCTTCTGTTTAAAAACTACAAATATAGGAAGATAGCGAGTATCCCACTATCCCACCTTTATGAGAGCGGTTATGTCTTAGAGGTGGAACAGTATGTGTATTTGTTTCAACCCATTTGGTACAGGATGTCCGGATTGGTATGCGACTTCTTTGGCCAGGATGCTCTGTAACCCAAACTGTCAAAATATGTATGTCTATATTTACCACTCACAAGCAGGGAACATACATTTTAGAACTATTCTGTATACAGAACAGAATAGTTTTACCCAAGATGTTGTCAGTTGTTGAGCATCAGCAGTAGTAAGCTAGTCAGCTTATCCTGGTAAGTCATGTTGTGTTGCTGTTAATTACAGTGAAAATGAATAACCAGAGGTGTCAAACTCTGTGTTGCTGTGCCAACACTGTTCAACTGAGGTTGTCTTTTTGTAGAAATACATGCCATTTAAGACCTTTTTCACCTGAATGTGTTGATTAGCTGAACGAGAGAAAAACAGACTGAAAGTCCTTCTCCCCACAGCATTCAGGCAGCCTCTCACTGCGCATTCACACCGAAGCAATACCTAATGCTGTGGATGTGTGATCATACTCAGTCTGAAAAATACAGGAGTTCATCTGGTCAAAGTGCCAGAGCTCTGCTGCAACATGTTACCATTACACCCCTATTACATCCCCAGTCTGATCTTGAGCACACAGCTAATAGGTACATGGTTTATTTACATGATAGAAGTGCATATTTAATGGATTCAGTGCGGACAGAGAGCGTCCGTTGTTATACAATGTGACCTGATAGTTGGATGCTTGCACTCAGTTAGGACACAGTGTTTGTCGCTCTTAATGCTACAATCATCGTAATTAGTTTGAAAATCACGCTGTCAGGAAAAAAAATAAGAAGATTTGTGCCCATGTGTGAATCCACAGATTGTATTTTGTGACTATTGCATGAACTGCTGTGATACTGGGCTGCTGTAATACAGGAAAAACAGAAGCGTTGGCCAGCCTGTGCATGTGTTACAAAACTATTTTAAGATGATACTTGTTTTTGTAAATTACCTTATTTTTCTCAGGTTTACAGACAGACTTTGCATGAAGTAGTGAATAAATGGTAATTAAATACTGTAAAAAATATATATATATACATATTGTCTTCTGCTCCTTAATTTAGATCTGGAACTACATAATACAGAGCCTGTAATAGTGATGATTAAGATTGATGAAGTGATATGACACAGGAAGTGATGTGCCACTTCAGTTGTCTTGCAGTTGATGCCGGACAAAGCTGTCTCTGTGCTCTTGCTTTACACACAGCCCTGAGGTACTTTAATTAACTAAAGAGTAGGTTTATAGTTAAGGCTGAGAGAAGCCACCCTTAACTATATAGCACTATAAGAGAGAGCTGTGGATAGTGTTTCTCAGTGAAGCACAAGTTCCTCAAATATTCATTCACAGTCACAGTAACAGGCAGCCTCACCAGGGAGCTACCCAGTACAACTGCTTTCTTCTGGTATTGAACAAGAAACAGCTCCACTGGAGCAGCTGAGGGAATGTAACCTTGGTGATGATTTGTAAGAGGTCAGAACAGCTTTTTTCCTTTTTTCATTTCTTTTATCCCACCTACGTTTCGCCTAAAAGATCAGATTGAAACACCTCATGTTGTCAGATAAATTGTAATTGCAAAATGAGATCAGATTAGTGCCCATAATTCCCACTGAAGCTTAAACGCCGGAAGAAGAAGCTTCATGAATCACTGCATCCAGCTACCTGCTGCTCATTTATTAGATAAAGGGTTAACAGCAGCCCACACTGGTGTAATAGCAAAATGCTGCAGTTATCATATCTAGTCATACAAAACGCATGGTTGTCGCCTTTTTACGTTACTTCGATAAAGCCGTGGGGCGTTGCAACGGCCAGAGGTGTGGGCGGAAAGAGAGAGCCACGCAGGAGAGGAAGAAAAAAACATGGAGAGAAAGAGAGAGGGAGTGAGAAGCCCCCAGATATAGAAAGAAGTGGTTGTGTTTGCACGAGATAAGGCCAAGGAGCTAAATCACATAGTGAGCGAGGAGGTATGCTATTAAGCAGGACAAATATGCCTATTCAAACAGCAACTTTCACAGCCCAAATGAAAATACGTTAGGGCAAGAGACGGAGGAGAGGAGGAGGAGGGAGACGCTGAGGAGAGAAACAAGGGGGAGAAGACAGGGAAGGGTAAAGGGGGCAACGGAAGGAAGGAGCCAGAGATGGATTATGCCCAACAGAGGGAGAGCAAAGAGAGATAAAACAGGGGAAGGCGCTATTTCATTTGTCTAATTATATTTATCTATCTCACGCTCACAAACAAACAAAAGAGACAAATGGTGCTGACTGAACAAACTCGAGCTGAATGGGTACAAACAGGCACTCAAACGCACGAGCACAAACACACATATTAACCAAAGGCGTGAGGCAGCAACAACAAAACAAATCTGAGGGGAAGACATACACTCTTAGATATACAAGTGCTAAATGGAACCATAAAGGGTAAAGTCTGGTAAAGTAAAGTCTGTGCAAAGGAAAAAAAGGGAGTTTTTCTTCTAAACACATTATACGTTAGAACATAGCACCACACTGAGAACTATGTATGAATTATGTTCATGATTTCTGTGTTCGGGACTTTTTTGGGCAGACCTGAAAAACTGCTCTGTGACGTGCTGGAGCCATAGTCCCCCGAACACCATAAGCCCAACAAATGACGCCGCCTCCCGCTTCCCCTGAGAGACTCACTGAAATTACATTTGTAACTGACCGTTAGGGAGGGGGGTCAGTTACAAATGTAATTTCAGTGAGTCTC
>JAJHUR010128472.1:0-13597 GCA_027495735.1 Lutjanus campechanus
GGTGGAAGGAGGGGGGAACTGACATACTATTTTAAATATGGACTGTGCCCTTGTTCAGTTGATTTACTTAAAGATTAAACATGACAATTATTGTATAGGGGCAGGCTAAAATTGACTTTGGGCAGGTAGATTTCTGGCCTACTTGTCCGACTGAGCAAGTGGAAAAAAACATTAATGTTGAACCCTGGTTGCAAAAGTCTTTTCTCGCATAAAACAATTAAAAACCCTGAATATTTTGAAACAAGTGTTTCAGTATGTTTGTTTCAGGGCCGATAAAGATCATTAATAATCAAGTAAACTGATATTTAGAGCCAATATACATTTGCAGTAAAAATAAAAATCTTGACACTTGAAATAACACAAACTCGAGCACAGAACTTGGTTGAAATGCCTTTAAGAATATGTAAAATAGAACTTTTCAACCTTAACTTAAATCAAAAGTTCAGGGCACTGCATTTCCTAAAGTTAATTGAAAATTTATATACAGTACAGCACAACAGCCTTCACCCTTATATGTGACATGTAACCAATCAGATAGCGTTGTGGGCGGGACATCGAGTGAGACCACGGAATGGTTATTACAGACAAAGAGAGGCAGCTGCGTCAGAGCCATATTTTAATATTTATATATCTTATTGGCAGTCAGAGTTTTAAAAAACACTAATTCTAATAATTGTTAAAAAAAAAAAAAGGGGTAAAGGGCAGATAATCTTTCAGCCCCTATTTTGCATAAAGCTCTTTTTAAGTAGGTGTTTGGTATCAAGTTAGCAAATCTTTGTATTTTACTAATCTGGGTTTCAGAACTCACTCACACAGAAGCACACAAATATTTTCACACTGGCACACTTCAGATTTCACTCAAATATGCAGTGAAATGTTGCAGCGTAGAGGTTGAATATTGAACAGCTGACAAACGTTACACAGCACACTGTTGACTTGCGCTGAGCAATGTGCTGATATTAAATCGATATTGTGATATGTTATTACATATCGTGTTAGATTTAGGATATTGCTATATCATGATATGGCATAAATGTCTTGGAGAAAATGTCTGTATTGAGATATATATTGTGGAATAGCCTAAAAATGTCAAAATAATATTTAGAAGCTGTATTGCCCAGCCCTACTATGAACTACACTTTAAAAGTGTAGTCAAGAAAGGATCAGCATTTATTTAGTTTAGTTTTCTTGGTGTGTTGGTGCATTTATGAGAGCAGTGCTGTATGAATCTATTATATTATCTGTTATAATCTATTCTACTTTCTCCCTCTGCAGTTTCTCTGTGTTCTCTGTGTGCTGCTGCTTCTCCAGGCGATCGCGCTCACCACGGCTCTCATCTTTGAAAAGAAGGTAAATATATGTCACATGTTCAACTGTCCTGTACGTTCCTGTATGCTAAACCTACTACGCCTAAAGATGGCCTCCAGCTATAGTCAGGTAACAGTGACCACCTCTCCTCTGTGTTCCTGCCCATCTCCATCCTTTCTAGACGTCTGCCTTGTTTCAGAGCAGTATACGAGAAGGAATTAAACACTACTACGATGACCTGGACTTCAAAAATATCTTGGACTATGTGCAGCAAAAGGTAGTATATTGTTTGTTGATATAAAAAAAAAGATGTGGGTTGTACCAGCTAGGGATCATCCCCACAGTTTGACGATCTCGCAACATTTCATTGAGCATTATTCAGAGTTTTAATGAAGACTTGTGACTTGTCTTTTCCTGTCCTTCAGTTGGTCAAACAGGTTTGTTGTCCTTGCATTTCATTCCAGCCAGTTTAGCACCATGCTGGTCATTTCATACCACATTGTGACATGATTGATTTCAGCATTGTTAGTTTATTTCCAGTAGACTATTGGTATAGTCAGTTTCACCAGAAAGGTTCTCACTGCTGTGGTGTGGTGAAAAGCCTGTAACCACACAAACATCTGCTGGGTCAAACCCTTGGTGCATTATCCTTTAATGGCACACTAAAGTTAAATAACAAAACAAGCACTGCTGGGTAGGGATGTGTGTTTTGGTTATTGTTGCTTTTAGTAAAATGCAAAATGAAGTGAATGAGGCACTCTGGTCCGGCGCTCCCTTACCTCAGTAAGCTTTGGCACGGCATTTCGAAGCACCATCCTTTTAGAGGTGCTGAAATTGTGTTGTTTTGTGTTGTGAATGTTTTGCCTTTATTTTTGGCTGGCTTTGCTAAAGTTTATTCACCGACTTTATACATTATAGCAGCACTACAGCAGCATGATTTTCAGGACCGTGCTGTGCTCTGCGCTCTCCAACAGGCTGCTCCCGCATCAGGAGCAGAGAGGCGCTCTGCTATTTCTCCCCCACGCACAGCATTGGGAAGATCTAGGCTATTAAATAAATATGTTTCAAATGTGTTCTTCATTTCTGAATAGCTGGAAAACAAGTAAGCCTTCATTAAATACATGAACCCTGGGTCTCGCTTTTTGTCCCTCTCATTCTCTCATTCTTTTCCCCGTCATGTCATTGCAGTGAATTTTAGTCCACATGTGTAGATCTGTACTCTGTTTTTTTTAGCTTGGTGTTTGGCTGCACTGTATAGAAAAAGAACAGAGTCCACAGTTTCAGAATTAAACCTATTTTGTTGTGTTTTCAGCACCGTTCAGTTGAGCTGACAGAGCGCACTGGGTGCGCTGCTGTGCGCACTGCTGCAGCCAGTGTGCAGCAGTGTGTCTGTGTAAGAGGGAGAGAGACAGACGATGTTTCTGTAAAGAAAAGCAGACCACTCTACTTCAGTTTGCTGAACAGACTTTAGGAAATCTTTTAGAACAGTAAGCGTAAGTGGGGCGTGTTTGTCTGTCTCTCTGGATAGAGCTACAGAAACACCACAACTGGGTATTTTGGAAATGTTTCATGTGTTCTCTGTGTGTGATACATATTTCATCTGAGTAACTGACATCAGCACTGGCTCCACTGAAGCATAGACTGTACAGGGTTAGTGACTTTGAAGCTGAACTTCAAAACAAATTGGCTGTAATGGATATTTAACCTTTGACCATTAGCTCAGAACTACCACCCTCACAGTTTGGAGCCTTTCTGTCAAGGGATACCTGCTGTGATTTCATCACCTGCATCAACAGAGAGGGCAACAAATCCTGCCTCTCGTCTTGTGCCCGTTCTTTTTTCTTGTTTTTTCCCCATTGCTTGTAGAAATGTCTTATCTGCACAGCCAGTGTGATTCCTGGTATAACAGCATGTAGCTGAAGTCAGGCGATCACAGACATAGAGACGTCCTTCATCGTCTAGAAAAGGTCTCAACACATTAGACACCTGATTGAATTTTCTCTGTGAAGTGCTTGAAAATGGTCGTCTTTAATTGACTAGAAACTCTGCTTTCTTCACATGAGCACCTGTTTTGACATCTCCGCATCAAACGCTAGTTTGCTGTAGGAATTAGATGCACAGAAAGGGGAATTGTCTGTTTGGGTGGGGTGAAAAGGCAGCATGGTGAGTGAGCTGCAGCTCAACTCTGAGCTGAAACTGAGGCGTGGATCACACAGCAGAAGCTGTAGCTCGGCGGGTTGTTTCACTTGAGCTTGCTCTCGTTCACATTTTAATTTGAGATGAGCCTGTTTGGTTCCTAACTGCCTTGTCTTTGTACTGTTTCGGTTTTCAGTTTTCATGTTGCGGAGGGGATGAATATAAGGACTGGGGAGTCAATCAGTACCATTTCTGCAATGGCACTGGTCCACTAGCCTGTGGGGTTCCATATACCTGCTGTGTTCGCCGCAAGGTGAGTGCTGGAAACATGCATACACACAAAACAAAGAGGTTAAAAGCCTTTTAACGGGCCGCCAATACCAAGAACGATAGCAAAACAGTAAACGGTGGCTTCGAGCACTGCACACTCCAGCTGTGACCTGTTGCTGCTGAATGGTGAGCAGAAAAACAAAAAGAAAACCAGAAGGATATGGGTTCATGAAACTCCTCAAAGACGAGACGAGTTAGAAGAACGCAACATTCTCAGATCCACATAGCTGTCGTCTTCAGAAGACAAATTTTAGTCATACTTTTGTATGAGTCAGCAATAATTTGATGATGTCCTGGGCTCCTGGCAATCATCAAAGAGGACATCAGTAACGACCAAACTAATTTTTGAGACCCCATCAGCAGCACCAAAATCCGTTTGGCAGTATGTCTCGGGTAAAAAGATGTTTTTTAACATCTTGTAACATGCAGCCTAATGGCTGGCTACCCAGAGGAGGAGACTAGACAGCCTGTAGTTCTACCTTAAAATCACTGCATCACTGGATGCAGGAAGAATAACAGATTTTGCAGCCATGCGACTCGGCTTTCTCAGTCGATATAGAACACACTGAAGAATTTATTGCTTCAATTGACTAAATTTATTATCAACCCTGATTGGACAGCCACGTGAAAAATGGCGAATTTTCTCTTTGACATAGGCTGCAACTGACATTCTGTCAACTGACCTGTTAGCCTCGTGTCATCCGGAATTCTGGATCACATGAAATTCGTGCTCGCTTGGTTCCTTGGAGGGCCGTAATCAGACGATGTACACAAATAGACTGTAAATAGATTAACTCCGCCTCTCTGTTTGCACAGACTTTCGATTTCTCCTCTAAGATGAGGGCACATTTCAGAGTAACCAATTCATCCAGTTAATTAGCAAATATTGATACCATGTGATCTGGAAATGGGCCTGCTGCAGATAGCCATCCTGTCTGATAATTCTAGTCCCTGCTGATAGGTGGGTCAGGTCAAAAAAAAAAAAAAAAACATCCACTGAGCAAGTGAAGTCCTCTGCTTTATCAAAGCGAGGAGAGACACTAACTGTCCACACAAGACAGATGTAATTGATTGTGTGAGAGGAGCGTCTCGTCCCGCTAACAGGAGACATGCTGTGATTCAAAGGTGTTTGGCCTTTTGAAAGAGCTCTCTCTTTAAATGAAATGTTGGTCCCTCGTGGCGTCCTCCAACCTCCATACGTCCGGTATGACTGCTGTCCCTCAGCCCAAAGCGCTGATAACTGTCTCTGGAAGCAGTGGAGCTGTGCTGGAGAAATTAATGGCAGAATCCTCCCAATGCTCACAACAGACACACAGCCCATAGATAGAGGAGCTGATTAGGAAAGCTGAACATTGGATTCTGCTGTTATCAGATCCCACATGTCAGGTCTGCAGCCACTTTGCAAACACTTCAAGTTCATGCTCCGGCTGCCAGTGGACAGGGACACCCTCCTTGTGAGGAGCATTTCTCTCACACATGTCCCCACGGTACTCTTCTCTTGTCACCTCGGCTCATTTCAAATCTTGTCCCTGACTCTCTGAATGTCGACTCTTTGCACAGGTAGGAGAGGTCATCAACACTCTCTGTGGTTACCAGACTCTGGATCAACAGGTAAGGAGAACAACTGCTTATTGGAGACACATTTTGTCCCTTTGGTTTTTGTGTCTGTGATGCGTCACACAATTATGGAGTTATGATGACATTTTTGGACTAACTTGTTAATAACATTTAACATGTTGAACCCACTAGGATAATGTATGTTCACAGCATACCAGAGCTGTTACAAATGATCTATTAATTAATTAGTTGTCAACAATTAAATTCATCGCTAGCTATTTTGATAATTGGTTAATCGCTTTAAGTAATTTGTTAGGGAAAAAAATTCAGCCTCTCAAATGTAAATATTTCTGGTTTCTTTGGTCCTCCTTCACAGTGATGCTGAGTTGTCTTGTTTTAAAGTTGTGGACAAAACAAGAAAATTGAGGAAGCCACTTTGTGTTTTGGGAAACTGATCAACATTTAACAGACCACACAACTAATTTTTGAGAAATTGGGAAAAGGACTGACAGGCTAATCGATAATGAAAAGAACCATTAGTGGCCACCCTACATCATATCTCCGCGATTATGTTCAAGATCCGAGATGTAATAATATATTAAATTTTGCAATATCGCAATAAAAAAATATCTTGATACCATACTGAACTGTGATGATATCTGCCATGATATTACATGCTTCATCATTTTTTATTTTATTTTATAAAAGGATTGCTGCTGAATGCTGCACTGACTGGCTACATCACTGCCAAAGACAATTCGTGCCAATTTCTTTTTTACATGCTAAGGTCATGGCTGGTTGCTTTTTAAAGATACACAACACTTTTACTAGCATTTTCTATTGTAGAAGTAAAACAAGAAATACTTTTTAATTAAAGCAGAGCGTTAATCCCATATTTGTGCAGCTTGTCTGTCAGTCACATATTCACACACCCTCCTATAAGGTTGTTTAAATAGTCATAATGATTTTCTCTGGCTTTTCAGACTGTCTGAGCGCCTCATCATGATGTTCTGTGACACCATTAATTCTTGGCAGCTTGACAGCTGATTCGGCCCCGCTTCTGGGTTGTTGTTTGTTTTTGGTTTTTTTTGTTTTGTTGTTTTTTTGTTTTTTTTTGTAGTGTAGATGTCAGGAGATGCTTTAGACTCATTTTCATTCATCAGAAGATTATTTAGCAATAGTATAAACTGACTTTAAAAAAAAGACTCAGTAGCTTTGCTATGTAAAGGGAGCAATATGTAGAAATTGCATATGCAAAAATGAGTACAGCAGCTCAAATATTGAGTTTGAGCCATAGACTGTATATCAGATAGGTTGAAATCCTGTCCTTGAAGCAAATTGTTTCCTCTGCCTGCTCCTTCTTAGACTCAGGGAAAGCTCTGCAGACTGTAAAAGCGCAGGATGTGCGCAACATTATAAACTGACCATAACAAGCAAAGTCGAGTCCTGCGCTGTAAGTTGACCAGCTGTTTATAACCGTCAGCTGTTTGTCAATGTAAAGTTAAGCCATAAACCTGAAAACACAAAAGTCCACTCCTTTGAAAACACACACTGGAGTCGGAGTTCGGTGGCTGCATGTCTCACTGCCCACCAGACTACATTAACATATTGCTCTAAACTGAGCAATTATAAACATCTAATCCATCTGCAAGATTATTAAATTTTAGTTTTGCTATTGCGTCAGTAAATTAAATCTTAAATCTCGTTAGTGTTGTGCTACAGTGCACCTTCTATCAGTTGCAGTTCTGTGGTTCATACAAGCATCCAAAGTTGTTTTCTCAGCTAAATCTTAAATCACACTATTTGCTGGCCTGTGTCACGCCTTTACACACAAATAAACCAGTAACAACAAAGAGCACATAGTGCCATGGATTTCCTCCCCTCCACAGTTTTCATTCAGTGACATAGTGGCCTGGATGACAACACAGACGTGTTGGTCCCTAAAAAGAATTCAGCACTGGTAATATAAAACTGGTTTGCATTTTCGTTGTATTTCTAAAACCAGCACAGTGCAAACAACACTTATTTGCACATTGATTAGACTGGAGTACGTTGCAGTGATAAGGTTCACACATCAAATGGCAACATGACAAACCTTTTTAACCACCTCAAAAGAAAGCACCCAGAACAGTGTGCATCAGCTACAACCACACAGCCAGAGGTTACGATGCCAAAACATAGTTGAGAAAGGCACTCTGTGTGACAGAACAAGTTAAGCACCAGAAATAGGAAACTGATGCGCTGACATTTCACCTTTAGTTATGTAAAAATCTCTCATTGTACGTAAACACAAGTGAAAACTGTGTTTAAATTCCTGTTGAATCTTCATACTTTGCTGAATTACACACTTGCACACACTGTTCAAAAAGGTAACACAGACAAAATGCTTTATTATTCCTTTTTCTTTTAAGTTTTGTTACCTTGAAGGGCTGTATTTTATTTATTTTTTTAGGGCTGCATCATGTGGACGTTTTTTCATCTGATGCCGATAACTTCCCTGCTTCTCATGGCTGATCATTTTATATTTTGTGTTTTAAAAAGACATTGATATAATCTCTAGTTTATGCACATCTGAGGGCAAGAAAGGCTAAAAGCAAGCAAGATGAATGAATGGTTTAATATTCCTCAACTGTGACCAAACCAAATCTAACTCGCATCACTATTGCAACAAAAATGAAGACCAGTTCTGACTCTTCAAATGTTAATTCATTTTTTTCTAGTAAAGCTAGAACTTCACAAATATAGTTTGGCTTTAATGGAGCATTTTGTGGATGAAATTTGGATCAAATGCTTTGACAGTTTGTCTAATCAAATAATAATATACACTGATTCTAATATAGACAGATATTGCTGGATAATTGGCCAATATTGGCCCGATATTTATCATGCATTCCTCATTTTTAAATAGGTGAATTATTTTGATTGTACTGTTCTCTTACTTGCAAAATAGCCCTAAAAACCAACATGAAAAATAATTATAAGATCATCAAGGATCACAGTTCTGCCTAAATAAATCATGATTTCTCAAAGGCTTTTCCATTAAGCTCCATCGTGTACCGTTTCCTGCCCAAGGGGCTGATATATTCCTCTCAGAACCTTAGAGAAATGTTTTATGACTGAAAAACATCATTGAAACAGTATTACACTTATTTAATTTCTAGCAGGCTTGTCATTTAAAAACATTTACTGTCGTGGCGTTGCTTAGATGGCAGGAAGTGGCGGGCAGATTGATGCTAATCGCCTCATTTGTCAGTTTTTCCATCTTCCAGCATCTTGTTTTTACAGTAACTGCAAACAAGCGAAGAGCTGAAATTGAATATACCTTCTGCTGTGTGTGACAGCTTTGAAGTCACCGTCTCAGCTCACTAGTTTTCTTCTTTTTTTTGTTCATTTATTTTTTAGTGGCAGCGGCTGTCCTTTTGAGTTTAAAACTGACACTTCCCTCTTGTTGTCTTCCTCTGGTCTGTGTATCAGCGTGAAACCCTGCATGAGGTGATCCATGTGCGAGGCTGCATCCATGCAGTCAACCTCTGGATGAGTGACAACATTGGAATAACCATTGCACTCTGCTGCGCCATTGGGCTGCCTCAGGTAATTTAAAACTCACTCAAACTGAACTGGATTTGAAGCGCCTCTCCAGCCTCGCCTCGATATTTGAACTGTAAACTCTCCACTTCCTGTGAAAGTTTCTGACAACTAATTTACATTTTCATTTTCGCCTCAAATAATTCACGTACACTGCAAAAAAAAAAAAAAGATTTAGCACTGACAGAATACTTAACATTGTCAGCAACAACTAAATTGATTGGGCTGTAACTTTGAAAGTTTTTAAAAAACTTGCTTCAGTGGCTCAGTTTTTGACAGTTTCAGTTGGCAGATCAGAATTTAACCCTCCTACACATTACAGTGTCCACAAATCTTCCCATGCACGCATTTGGACTTGTCGCAGCCCCCGCAGAGAGGAGTAATTACAATAATTACTTTTCTAAAACAGCTGCATAAATAACATTAATTCTTTCCAGCACCACTGCTCCAGAATAAATTGCAGCTTCATACAAGGTGCGCGAAACTTAGTTCAATTAAACACCTACTCTCGGAGTCAACAGTGTCCACAGACCCCTGTTTTCTGGGAGAAAAATCCAAAGTTTTTACTTTGTGCAGATCCTTATCTTTACTTAGGTGGATACTGGTTTACTTGGGGCCATGTAAAAGTTTTTTGTTTCTTTTTAAATATGTATTCTTTTTATTGGTATTTCACAGACAAGTACACAACAAAAAAAAATCCCCTCCTAACCCACAACCAACCCTCCCCTTCAGCCTCTTATGTTTACAGAGAGAAAAAGATTTATTTTTTTTAAAGACAAATAAAACAAATCAACACACGTTACACAGTGCACCCTCTGGAAAAACACCTACATTAAAAATCATATTGCAGACAAAGAGGACTGCAATAATCCAGCTGCGCAACATATGTTCTAAGATTTCTCCCTTGTCCTTAACCAACTTTAAATGAAATAGTGCATCTTTCAGTCATCTGTTATGACAAGGGGGTCTAGTTCCAGTTCAAAAGAATAAGGAAGCGTGCTCAGAATGTGAGTACATTATGCATAATAGATGACTATTTTGCATTGACACCAAACAAGGCAGTAATGGGTTGTACATCAATACAGTGACACTATATGATTCACTTAGAAATCCAAACACTACCTCCCAAAAAGCATGAAAGCTGGGGCAGTCCCAAACATATGAAACCTACACCTCCAGTTTAAAAACGTGCGATGGACTATTTTAAATAGGATAAGACCATACTGTATCTGCAGCAAGGGGATGGTTTGTGCACTCATTTTAGAATTGCAGACAATGAATGAAAGGATAACTTGGATCAGGTTGTTCATCAGCGCAGTGTGAGATGGAGTTCTCATCCTATTTTCCTATCTGCTGTGGTGGATGGTCCAGATATTAGAGGAGTTATTGACTACAGCACTGTCCTCGGTTTCCTGCTGTGTTTTATAGTGGTGGTGGGCCACCTTGCCTAAAACGAGGACCTCCGCTAACATCATAAAAAATGAATACACACACAAAATACAACGTTAATCATAAGAGGAAAATTGCAATAGCGTTATTATTATGGATGTCCTGATCAAGTGTTCTTGGCTCAGAGACCTTTAATCAGGGTAATTTATTATCATTATACAGCACAGGGCTGCGAACATATATAACGTAAGAACAGATCATTAAAATCAGAATAGAATATGATGAAATACATAATAAAATAAAACAAAACGATATATGCAGTTATTTATATACACGCCCTGGGGCAAATCATGACATTAAAAATGATTGCCAACACTCCAATTCCAATTTTGGGTTAAAAACAAAAAAAAAAAAAGATTTATATCTATGAGATATATCTAATTTATTAAATGCTTTGGTTTTTTTAATTTTTTTTATTTCATTTTTAAATTTGCTCTGTGCTAGAAAACATCTTTGTCCCAGACAAGAATTCACAACTGGCCCTTAAAGTTATGTCCCTGAAACTCAATAACATTTTTACAAAGACTTGATTTAATCAGGTAAAAAGGTTCAGCTGTACCTTAAACTCCCCCGTCTCATTTCCTGGTTTAAAAAACTGTTTTTTGGCCAAATAAAAGCCAAATGGTTACTTGGATTGAATTGTTAATATAACCTGAAGCAAACAGGGGAAAAAAATGACTGCATCACATCAAGTTGAGGTTCCCGTGGCAACAGTTTGTGCTGCTGTAATATAATTTAATGTGAATTTATGAACGTAAAGCTCAGTGACTTTGCATAATAACGTCGTCCCTCAGTTTAGGATCTATATCGCACGTTAAAAAAATGAATCCCACTTTGTCCTTTTCATTTTCCTGCCTGGACATTAGCCAGGAGCAGCCTTAAGTTCAAGCTGGGTTAGCATATCTCTTAATCCCCACTCTCCCCCACTCCTCCGCGGGTGGTCTGCGATGGTGCATCCAGCTGATCTGGCTGGGTGAGTCAAAAGATGACGTGTGCATTGTCGATGGCAACAGAAATGTAGCGAAATATCAAAGAGCTGCAGCGTCTGCATGCTCTGCCGTTGCAGTGGACTACTGGGTATCTCCCATACTGAGTCAGATCTGCTGCTTATATTTACATAAATGTTAATCAAATTTGTTGCTGTCACATTGAAATTAAACGTCTGCGGCCTTCTAAATTTGGCACACATCATTTTTCAAGAACTACTTTATCCAAATACTGACAGTGGAAACTATTACGTCGATTCTTAAATTGTTGGTGCGATGTAAATGAAAGTTTAACTGGGAGAATGTGACTCCTGAAATTGATGTTAAGCGGTCAGCTAGATGGAAGACCTCTCACTCTGTCGGAGTTGTTTGAACTACAAAAACACTTGCAGGGGTACAGCTGTGTTAGCGTGATGGTTCTTTTATCTCAGAAACAGACAGCGGAGAGAACACAAACCGAACAACAGCCAGCTTTAATTCTGTCCTGTCATCAACTTACTCACAGAATTTACGTTAATTAGCTGATATGATCTGCTGCCGGCAACGTTTGTCATTTTGACCTGTGAAAGCGATCGTCAGCACCGACTAAACACAAGAAGCTGCGCAGTTTCTCATATGGCCAATGTTTTGTACACTGTTCTGTGAAAGAGAGCAGAGAGGTAACAGATTTGTTACCATTAGAGATGAGAAAATCCTTGCTTTTTGCCAGCAGTCAACCAGGGCAACCAAATAACAGGGAACCAAATAATTTTCATTTTCTCACACTCCATTTTTCATTCACATATTTTGCAAAAGGCTGCACTTTAGGACCGAGCCGTCATTAAGGTGGGTGGTGCTAGAAAGGATTGGATTTTGATCGTCTTTGTTAGATACCAATCCATTGAAATATGCCCAAATCGGCCCCAGTGTGCTACTTCTCATCCTGACTTGGCCTGTAGTGCGGTTTATCCATCTGTACTGTTCTTGTGTGAGTTGCAGAGATTTGGAGATATCGACTGTAGAGATGTCTGCCTTCTCTTCAATATAATGGGACCAAAAGGCACCTGGCTTGTGGTGCTGAAAGCACCAAAAAATAATTTTTAAAAATTCAAACCAGTGTCTCTGTTCTTAAAATCATGACCTGGTTACTCAAGATAATCCACAGACCTTGTTAGCGGTTTCATGTTGGACTTACTTTCTCTCTGCAGTAAAATCTACTGAGTCTACAGAGTCTACTAGGAAGAAAATAGTTCCTACAGAAAACCACTCACAGCAAGGTCTGTGAATTATCTTGAGTAACCAGGTCATGATTTCTGGAAAGAGACATTGCTGTCTCGAGCCAAACAAACCATGGTGATCTATTGAACGCTGACATTGGAACATTCACTCGCCATTTGGCCGGCGGACTGCAAAAGTTAATTTTGGACCCTGCATATGGCATTATAGGATATGTATCAGAATACTTACGTCAGTGACTGGATATTTCTTGCCAAAATGCACACTGGGAGTTTTTCGTTAAACTCCTTAACCAGTGTCGATGGAGAAATGAGTGAGAATTTTACTTCCAGGACCAAAGGCGCCCAAATTAGCTCCTTCCATGTAGCAGCTCTATAGCACTTCATCCTGTCACTGTCGCTCATGGGACCAGTGTTGTAAGCAGAAGCACTTGTTTTTGCTGCACACATGGTGTCTTGATGTCTGAATGATCTTAAAGGGATAGTTCACCCAAAAAATGAAAATTCAGTCATTATCTACTTACCCTCATTCTGAATGAGGGTTGGGTTTAGATTTTTAGCCCACACATAAAATGCCTCCATGCCTCCTAGTCAGGTCCAATCAAAGTCCCTTAAATTAATTTTATTATTAAATCTAGTAGAATATTTATTATTAGTTGTAATAATTGTGGAATTTCACTGGTATTGGTATTGATGACTACATTTCTGGAATGGTGACATCCCTGCTGACGTCTCCTTGCAGCTGCTGGGCATCATCCTGAGCTGCGTCTTCTGGAACCTGCTGGTGGACATGAGCGAGTCAGCCGACATGGTGGACTTCAAGCTGAAGAAGGCGGAGATCAACTACAGCGAGCTGGATCTGGCCGGCGCCGGCTGGTGTATGTGCCTGCCGAGGGACGGCGGCTACCTGCCCGTCCCGGCCTCCGAGCCCGAGCTCGACCCCATCGACATTCACCTGGAGAAGCTCAAGAAGCAGCCGCCCCGCACGCACGCCCAGCTCCGAGAACTGCAGCAGTCCAGATCGGCCACCGG
>JAJHUR010128477.1:3533-19902 GCA_027495735.1 Lutjanus campechanus
CACGCTTTGGAAGTTGAAACAACAAAGGGAGAAGAGGTGTTGTCCTTTTTTGATTGATTGTAATGATAGTGAATCTAGTTTGGTCACTTATTGACTATGAAGTCTTTATTATTTTCAAACATAAAAATGAGGAAATACTCAGTCTTGATTCCTTAAGGAATCAAGGGCATTTATTGATTTCTGACTCTAGGAAAACAGGAAAATCAGTGAAATTCCCCAGTACTATAACTTAATATCTTTTGAAACTTTTGAAACTCTTTTGAAAATAACACACTACATGTTTCACTTTCATTCACTGAAACTGTCTGGAGCCCCCTGGAGAGGCCCGCCACCCACTTTGAAAACCTCTGAGTTAGGACATGTAAAAATGAACCTGCGGGTGTAACGTAACGCATATGTTACACTTAGTACTGAGCTCAGTAGGAAACGTTTAGGTGATAGTCAACTCACTTCATAAGTAGGTTATAATGTAGAGTTTAAGGGGGAGAACTGAAGTTTTACTTATTTCATATTGATGAAGTGAGGCACAAACAGTTACGATGCTATGTGTGTAACGCCTCTTGTTAAACAACGTTAAGACTTTCCTTCGTTACCCTGTAATAGGTTACGTTAGCTAAAGAAACGCATATCACTGCTGAACTGAGAAGGCGCTAAAGTTAAAAAAAAAAAAAATTATTATAATTTTAAAAAATATACAAAGAAAAGAAGAGTAATTAAAGAAAAAAACACTTACCATTTTAAGGATATAAATAACCCGCTTCTCCAAGTCGTCATCCATCTTTCAAACTCTTTGTAGCTACGTTAGTTTATTGAATTTTAGCTAGCTTAACTGTTGGGCCCACAATTTCCTCTGTTGCTATGGTTACCTGCACACCTGCCAGCCAATCAGAAACGACTACTTCCGCTGTCTATGGTATGACACGTTAAAGGCCGGTTGGGAAGTCGTTCGGGTTGTTGTGTATGACAGTGGCTCTAAATATAAAGTCCCCAGAAAAGATCACACTAATTACTAAACAAACACTAGAAACGGGCCTGTAGCAAGGATTTTTAGAAATGCTGATCATGAGACAAAGTCAGCCCCAGCACCCACTGCTTGCCCCTTTACTTCAAAATTTAGACTCAGTGGTGGAAGTAACCAAGTACATTTACCCAAGTAGTGTACTTAAGTACAATTTTGACATACCTGTATTTAACTGGAGTGTTTGCATTTTAAGCTATATAATACTTAAAATATAGTTTGCCATTTACAAAATACAATCTTTGCAAATTTGTTTTGCCTGCATGTTCCTAAATGCAGTTAAAGCCTTCTTCACACTGCCAAGAACAACCGTGTGATGGGGAAATTCTTTTATTTCATGGCTTGCTGTGAAATATCCACCAGGTAGCTAAAAACCCCAAATTCCTTAGAGAAACACCAAGGACATGATTTCAGAGTTCTCAGTAGTAGCTACACCCCAACAACTAACATGTCAATATGTCATATATTATTAATGAAATAAAATATTTCCGTGTTGTCTGTACAGTTAATATTGCTTTGTTGAAATGAGGATAATAAAATTACTAGTGTGGTACAATTTCTAGCACATGTATTCTTTCACAGTAGTCTGTTAGCGATAGATGCATAGTACTAACACTGGGTGTCAAAAATGAGCAACAACTTACAGTACATTCACAAATAAGTTTTATTTTAATCTTTTTATACATTATAACCATATCCAACACATTTTTATATTATAATAAAATGACTCTTCTCCCTTGTCATTTACATAAATCAAAAATTTGTATATTAAGACTGCAAAATAGTACTCCTGTAATTTTTGTATATAGCTTTGTACACATACAAGTGCCAATGCATTCATTTCGCTCTGAACAAATGCACACTTTTGGGGGAATAAGAAAGGGCAGCCATAAGCAGAGAGAATACAAGAGCTCTAGCAAGACGGCAGGCTAGCAAGTAACACCACCACCACCACCATGTGACCAACACTGACCTGGGTTAAAATGTTCAGTCAAACCCTTTGTACTACTTTGTACTTTTATCACAAATATTTGGATTAAATCAAAGGGAAAGTGTTTTCAATTGTATTTCAACCCAAGTATTTTCCAAAAGCACACCTCTAGGCTGGTTGTGTCCCAAGAGAAAGCTTGGAGTGCCACACGTAGCAGTACAGTGAAAACATAACCAAATACACTTCAGGGGGAAAGTACAGACCAACAACAAAGAGAAAAAAAAAAGTCAAATTAGTCAACGTGATTAAAATTTCATATTGACATTGCAGAGATTCAGGCTTTTGATAAAAACACCAGCTAATCATCCCCATTATGATCTTGGGAAATAAAATACACATACAGTATTAGAAAGATAATAAACCATGCTATATCATCCCATGAATACATTTTGATCATTGTTTTCTCAATGTCAGTGAAGACATTCTGGCATATATCAGGCCTCCACAGCATATGCCTCCTCCCACATGAGAGGAGACAGTGTGGGATGTGATTTGAAATGTATGTTGAGGAAACAATGTCAACACAATTGGAGTGTACATCACTGAATGAAAGAAATCAAAACATTCAAAGTACATTGATATACTGTTGCATGACTGTGCATACAAAAAAACTGATCAGGCATTGAAAAAAATTTAGTAGTCATTAGTACCCTCTTTGGTTTGTGACATTGTTCACAAGGTGATCTTTAGAGTGATCGCTCATTTACCAAAAAGCGAAATGACTCTACATACGCCCATTTGTCCTGCACTCTCTACTCACAAATTTCGCTTATTATATTGGAGGTAATTGCAAGGTCTCTGCAGATAATGTTTTAGCATGGATAATTTTGACAAAGGGATTTTAAAATCAAAATACCTGCACTCACCTACAATAAAAGCAATTTAGAATCTGCAAGTAGATAATATGTTTGGATTTCTCTCAGTTTGGAAATCTCTACAGCAGGTAATTTATTAAAATACAGTCCCACGAGCCATCAGCCATTGCCATAGAAAAGGTTAATACAGAATATTCAACAATACAAAAGAAGTTTGTCAATCAATGCAAATTCAGCTGACACACTGGCAGCCCTTCAGTGCTTTTACATCCTCTGTAGCAGTGTGGAAAAGTGAGCTGGGGCTACTCTTTGACACTGGCATGGTGAAGCTGTGGCCTTACAGTACAATGACTCAACGGGGCCCTGCTGCTGGTGAAGAAATAAATGACAGGGGAGGCCAAAACGTTTTTTTGTTGTTGTTGTTTTGTTTTTTGTTTTTTGTTTTTTACCCAAGAGCAAGATGAAAAAAGTGCCAATGTGTGTGATGGCTTGTGTATGTGTAAGTGCAGTATATTTATGTGTATGCAAGCAAGACCCAGAGGTGTGTGTCAGAGGGCAGTGGGGACCTGTTCACTCAGTGCCACGTGTGGGAGTACTGGGCTGGTTGAGGCCCATGGTTTTGCACAACCAGCCGGCAAAGTCCACTTCCTCCACTTCTGATCGTTTGATGAACGTATGACTCTGAAAGAAAACCAAAGAAAGAAGCATTGTTTGCACTAATAGCATCACCAACACAAAAAATAATAACCAGGGAATGAAGTTCAGGTACTCACCATCAGCATTTTCAGATCTGCTCTCTCAGCTGGATTTTTGATCAAACTACAGACAAAATGATACCAAAACGGTTACTGACATGAGAAACTATAAAACTGCTTCTATCAACGAAAGATTAAGTCGGATTTTTCCAAACAATCTCAGATCTCACTAGACTAGTTTCTGCAATCACCTCCTAACATAACACAATTTATGCATTTCAGTAAACACTAGGGCTAACCCAAATACTTTGAAGCTTCTACCGTTGCCATGGTAATCAAAGTCCAAATCAGTATACAAATGCTTTGTTTTATTTCTTTGTTTGTTTTTTAAATTTGAGGTTAGGAAGGAGATGTTTCAGCTGTACAGAAAAAGAGGCAAAATACTGATGCCCTTTATACAGTAGACAAGAAAGTCTTCAACGGAAAAAGGTGAAATTGGCATTCATTCTCCGGTCAAATAAATCTGCAGCAGTCACAGGTTTTCATTAGTTCCATCTGCAATCGGCACGGATGGAAAAATAACATCTGTGGACATGCTAATTTTTGCCCTTTTCCAATGGAGGCAAAATGAGGGCTTGTCACCGCTGTCAGTAACTATGGTGACTCTTTGCCCCTTTTCCAGGCTGGCTTGACTTGACTCGGTTTGACTCGTTGCATCAGCCCAGCATGGTGGACTTTGCACCCCTTGAAGGTGTGTATTTAACTGATACACACACGTCCTGAGTTCAGTGTCTGTGTATTGGTGATTAGATATGCTATAAATTCTTCACGATGAAAGACCCCGTTTTTTTATATAAAATTGTTTAATTTTTAATTAAGAAAACAAATTTCAAACCATAGAGAATCGGTTAGAGTTTAAAAAAGTTCTGAGAGCTGAACTTTTAAAACGTGTTTCTCTCTGCACAGACATGACACTTTCCAGGGAATGTCAGAAAAAAAAAAGCAAACTTGTCCACTGGCAATGGGAAAGGAATCTCTCACCTTATTGTGGGATTAGGCACACTTAAACAAACAAAAAAAAATAAAAAATGCAGAGAACAGGAAAAAAAGTGGCTGATATCTCTCCTCTTTGTCATTTATTAGTCTCATAATTAGTGTATAAGTAAATTATGACTAGGTTTGTGGAAAGTGTGATAGCTTGAAGCTTTGAGTATTTGTGGGCAAATCTATCTGAGGCTCTGAAGCCCCAAAAATATTATATGGGACTGCCCTGGTCAATGCCAACTATTGTCTTCATATCAAAAGACATCAAATACTCAAGAATCAAAGTGTAGAAATTTAACCTACCAATATTATTGCCTTCTTATGGTTATTTTTGGTGTAAAAACATTTAAAAGCACAATGCCTGTTTCTTTTGTAGCTCCCTCTAAAAATGATGCTTACCATTTTGTCACAAAGTCCTGGAAATCATTGGTAAACACCCCAAGTGGCAGCTTAGGAGGCGGCTGAGGAGGAACCAAGAATCAAAGATCAAAAACAGAATAATTAAAGCAAACACACACTATGTGCTTGTGTGTAGAGAGACAATAATTTATGTTGTGCAAATCACAACTTTCTCAGACCTCATTCACAATGTAGTCCAAAAGTTCAAAGATGGCCATGGCAGGTCTACTGTCCATTCCATGTCCTGTGGAGAAGTTGCATAACAATGACACAATTAGAATTCCCCCCCCCAATAACAAATTAATTTTAATCATATCTTAAGAAAGCCTTTATTCAATTATATTTGAAAGCTTTTATCCTGAGGATATGAATGTAAAAAGTCTGTACAAATCTACATGTCCACGCTAGTAAATGTTTTTGCATTTCTTACCGCTCACAGGCCGGCCTGGTGGTCTGGGCCTCTGCATGTTGGTGTGAGGCTCTCCCTCAGCCCCGTCCATAACGGCCCGTCCGAAGATGCCTTCCAGCTCTTTGGCATCTGGTGGGGGGATGGGGTAGCGGCCAATCGCCAGCTCCACCAGGGACAGACCCATGCTCCACACGTCAGACTGAACCGAGTAGTGAGTGCCCTGCAGTCTCTCCGGCTGTTGAGAAACACACTATCTACGTCAGAGCAGAGCAGGTAGCAGCCAAGATGCCAGGCAGGAGAGAGGGTTGGGCAGAGGGTTGGGTGGGGAAGGAACAGGAAGTGGAGGAGAGGATAATGGCAGGGGAAGTGGAGGAGGAGGGGGGCGTTATGGCAAAGAGAGTTGGGGTGTGGTAAGGGCAAGAGGATGGGAGGGTTTGGCAGGAGGTGAAGAGGAGCTTTGGACTGTTTTAGTAAGAAGGGTGAGCAAAGACAGGTGGGCGTGTTGGAATTATGATAAAAAGACACACTACTGGTGCTTTGTGGGTAAGAGATGGGAATAGGATGGGACAAACAAGCCACTTTTCGACACTGCACCCACCAGGTGTCTAAGAGTGAGGGGAGAGAAGGACGAGAAAGAGCGAGCACAGTTGCCTCGCTCTTTGCCAAAGAGCCCTTTCCTGGGCACGGCCCTCGCTTCTTGGCAGGGGAGTGAGGGAGGGCAGGAGGAAGGGAAGGCAGAGGGCGGGGCCAGGGAGCGAGAGCAATGTGAGAAAAGAGGAGAAGGAAAGTGGGGATAGGGCCAGAGGAAAAGGGGTGGGGGCGCAGGCGTGCAGAGCTGACTCACCGACATGTAGGAGCGCGTTCCAACAAAGGAGTTGGCCATGGAATCTATGAGCTGGCCGCTCACACCAAAGTCGCACAGCTTGATCTCCCCGCGAGAGTTGACCAGGATGTTGGAGGGCTTGACATCTATGGGGAAGAGGAGACGTGGACAAACAAATGTACATAATGTTTACATTGTCTTCATACGCAACACCTTTGAGTTACACAATTTGAGCTGTGCAGTTTTTGTAGACATCAGCATGAGACTGCTATAATAGGAAATCATGACCAGACAAATAGCAAATAAGACCACTGCTATCCTGGTGTGTTAAAATATATGTGGGCTTCTGTAAGTAAGTACATGTAGGGGCTTGAATGTAGGTGTGTATATATGACTATGCCCACTATATGAACTATGTGTATCCATGTTCTTCAGGAGATTAGTTGTGTAGTCAACTCAACGTTGCTACCCTCACTAGTTGGCACCAGAAATACTAGCCAGTTAAACTAATTATTAGGACTCATAATTTTGTCAGTTGTATTGGATATGGCTGTTCAAAATGAAGATATGACTATTTGTTCTTTTTTTGTTTCAGATAAGTGCCACACTAAATCATCGTCAATATTGTGTTACCTATACTCCATTTCTTAGCATCACTTAGTTTCTAAAGTTTACAGCCTGCCACTGCCTCTCACCAGTTAAACACCAAAGCATGTGGTCACATGGATTTTTTAAATAAGAGTGCCAGCTAATATAAAAATACATTTAGAATTCTCACTATTCATAATTCCACAGTGAAATGAGGAATTATGAATGATCTGCATTTTTTCAAACTTCCGTTTTATCTTGTTATTGTAATGCTCACTGACTGATACAAAAAACATGCAAAAAACCAAAACAAAAAAAAACAAAAAAAAATCCTGACTGATCAACTTGAGGAATCTCAGTTGACTGAGGGGTCTTCAACTGATGATTTGACTGATTGACTTTCAGGGGGCATCCCTACTAATTATTAATGTGTTATTAATGTACAATACCGGTTAACGGTTGTGTCTAAGATGTTATGCCAGGGCTGTAGCCCTAATTCGCAGATGTAAACCAGCAAGGTGGAAAGTAAAGACTTCTCCTTTAACGTGTGAATTTCCCCAGTGTGGGATCAGTAAAGTTTATTGTATCTCATCTCATAAAACCCTCACGGTTTATCAGGATTTTGATCTAGAAAATGAAAATAAGGTTGTATGTGGTCTGTGTTAAAAAAAAACTGTCATCTAACCACTCAACCAGTGCAATGTGTAACCAAATTCAGCACAGGTCTGTGGACGTTAACCTGGAAGCTGAGCAGGCTGCTGGTGCTTTCACTGCTAACGCTGGCAACACACAGCAATTAATGAGTGTTTTTCTTCCATATTGAGACTAGTGGACTTGTCAAAATCTTAATTTAAGTTTAATTGACAGGGAAATAATTCACTGGTGCAGACAGCACACCCCTTGCCCCAGCGTCGTCTGTGGTACTGCTTTCATTGAGCAAGGGAAAAAATGGCTACAACTCAAGCTGAGCCTCTGGTATAAACAGGCCCTGTCTTCCACATTTCCCGCTCATCACTGAGAAACATCCTGCAAAATAATGGGGTAAGACTGAGCCCTGCAATCTGTCCTCTGCGGTGTGTGACCCCCTCCTACCGACCAAGGACACGTGAGGAGTGATTGAGACAGAGGTGGCATGAAAGACCGGGAGAAAGATGGAGGGAGACACAGAGGGAGGGGTCAACAAGGCGCGGCAGCTGTATAATCACATCTGAGAGGCTGTAATTACCGCCTGAGCTCACAGACTACTGTCCTGGAGTACCACCGACCCTGTAGGACTGCGAGACTTCAATGCACTGTGCGGGTCTGACTGCAGCCTTCACCAGTACTTTACAGGACAAAAACACGCCCATGGTTCCACAGTTGTGTGCTGTGAAAAACTTGTCTGCCCTTGACTTTGCTATGGTGTGACTTGTGATTTTGTTTGAATGCAAAGATAATGGTTTTTACTAAGCCTTTTTTTCCTTCATGCTACAAATTTCCATGATCAGGAACTCGTGATATTCCCAAATAATAGCCTGCCTTGTGGTGAGCGTGCTAAAGCTCTTAAGATGTTGATGCAGTACATATGGAGGAAAAAGCATGAAGACAATTAATAAAAAATTTGAATTTGAACTTGAACAGGGATGCCTGGAGCCGGTCTAGTTAATGTGGCTGCATTTAAAGTGGTTTCATTGACATAAAAAGTTCATAGAGATTTGGAAATAGCAATCATACCTAAATGCTTTTTGTTAGAGCCTGTTTCAGAGCAGCAAGGATAATAATGTCAGTGGAAAATTTAAGGATAATCCTGCTTTTTTAAATGTGATATTTAGACTGTAACGTTTGCATGGTCTGAATCTCTGCTGGTTGCCTTTCAAGCATCAGCAAAATTTAACCACCACTAATACTGAAAGGATGGGGATCATTACATTACCCACAACACACATCCTTAAAAAAAACATTTACATGTATTATTTCTGAATGAGGATGACTGTCCCGTAATCTGGAACATGACAGAGCTTTAATGGGGTTACTCATAAACCATTTCTATATATTTTATGGCCATTAAAAACAACTAAAACATATTTTAGATTAATCTCTTTCTTTAAATGCCTTGTGGCCAAGAAACCATACATTATATTAAAATAGGAATTAGCACATGCTAATGTGCTTTAGTCTAACACCTAGTAGTACTAGTACTGTTGTAGTAAGAATGTAAGTAGTTGATGTGCTCATTCATTTTTATCTCTGGTTTCATAAACACACTGACTCTGGATGGTACTGTCCCGTAGATAAAGTGAAGTGTTGATGAGAGGACGAAGGGGAGTGGATGCAGTAGAGATGAAAATGTGGATGTGTAGAGGTGTGAGTTTAAAGATGTTTGTGAATGAAAGTAGAGGTGCCAGTAGCATGAAAACTAGGAGGAGCAGGACAGTGAAGTAAAAGAAATCTATACCGATTATAAGTTTTGGATTTCTATTTAATGCAATTTAAAAGAAAAAAATGTAATAACTGGAAGATGCGTTTAAAGCTACCACTAGAAACTTCTATATTGTGCTATTTTTGGGGGCCCCTGGCTCACAGGCTCATTCTACAGAGAATCTGACCCAGTGGCAGGCGTACTTGTGTTACTATGTCATAAAAAAATAATGAAAGGGTATCCATCAAATTTTCAGTAATTTTGGGATATCTGAAGACACACTGGCTTGCGTATAAGTGATTCCCAAACCAATTTAGTGCAAAGGAATCGATAAATAACCACAAAAAAAGTGTGATGAACACTGCATTCTGTGATTTACAAATTAATTTGCAGTGCTACTACAACATGAACGTACACATTATGAGTCCGATAATTCTGTTAGTCAACCACCTATCATTTGATTTTGTAAACTACACACTCACTATCTCTTGTACTGAAGCGATTTGAAAATGTCACAGAAGGGGTTCTGAGAGCGATGTAATTTATTGCAACTAGACAACACCCCTACCTCTGTGCATGATCTGGTGCTTCTCCCGCAGGTAGGCTAATCCCCTCAATACCTGTAAACAAGAAAGGAAAACATTTGTCAAAGCATAAATATATAAAGAGCCAAATCTCAGACAAGAGTCTGTGTAGGCACATTAAAGAAATAATCTTTCCCTATGTAGATGTCAATAAAGAGCACACATTATTCTTAATAAATACATTATTACACTTGGTTATTTGGACGTGATGTAAGAGTTTGAGTTAAGAAAAACACAGTTGGCCCTGTTGTTTGTGACTCATGCCTGACAGCTTGTTAAGCAACATCACAAGAGACACACACCCACAATCAGCATTGCATATTCAAATACATCTATAGTAACAAGCTTTAAGAATCTTCACATCACTGCCAAATCTGAACTGCAACAAATTTTAAAATCTGATAAGCTGTTCTCAGATCTGAAAATTACATAAAAAGGCAGAATCTACATGTGTAGTTGTAGCAGAATTAGTGAACTACATACAGCTATGCTAACTTTTCCCAGGATTTCTTCTGGGATTCTTCTGGCTTCCTTCAGGACCTGGTCCAAGGATCCACCATCCTGTAGAAACAAGTTGCACTATTGAAATCCCACATTCCATTTTTAACATACGAGACAAAATACTAGTATCCAAACACATCAATGGTATGTTCGTTGGTAGTAGGCCCCGCCAATGGTCTTTGTCTCTCACCATGTGCTCCATACAGATGCTGATCTCGCCGTCACTGTAAAAGGCCCCATAGAAGCCCACAATGTAGGGGGAGTTGCATTCATGCAGCACCTGCAGCTCTCTGATAATCTGGTTTCTGATGGCAGGCTTGATTTCCAGGTGGATCAACTGAGGGGGAAAAGAATGAGACCATAAAGAACTATTCGGATTAATGCAATTAAATCATTCACTGACCTTCTTACATCTCAAGATAACACATTTCAGAGGTGGTGGTGGTGGGCATAACAATAATATTTGTGTGTGCGTTCGCTATTAGTAATTTCAGCACATAGGCTACTACGTGGCATTTCGCATTTAAAATAGTTTCCATTAATGAGACAAACCAGCGGAGTCCACATACACACAGAATACATACTTTTCCAGACTTCTATACATTTTTCAGATCATATTTTTCTTCTCCTATTAGGAATCCTTACTCAACCAGGCTTTATATTTGAGACTGTCAAGTCAGCCCACATAACTAACAGATGCTGCCAATGCTAGTACTATTACAAGGAAAGTACAAACTAGTTTTGTTGTACAACCCTGTGTTGTATAATGATAATAAAATGTCTTTGAATGTTTGAATTATTTTCATTTAACATACTGAATAAATAATTATATTATCTATTGTCTCTATCCCCTAACCCCCATACTAAAAAAAAAACAACAAAAAACAAACTAAAATATTTAAATTTTCACAGCATCTGTGTACAGTCTTGTTAATTCACTGTGGAAGCGATAATGGACACAGTCATAAAAGATTCCTTGTACAGAAAAGACTGTTTACTTTTCTTATAACTTGATCAAGACATAACTCATATATGTTCAAACAAGCTTAATATTTGGTTATTCATGATTTTTATGCAACTAAAAATATAGCAGCACTTTCTGTTGAACTATTTTGGTTGTGAATGTCTGGATGTGGTACAATTATGAGTCACATGGGGCAGATTTATTTTACAGGCTGCAACGTACAGGTGTAAAGACAGCTCTGTGCAGGAGTATGCGTTCAGTCACGTTATACTTTCTGCTGTGTCTTTTGACGATACCAAGCTCGCTCTGGCCTCTGCCCTGTCACACACATTTTGGTTGCACTAGAATCTGTACGTTGAATTTATTAGATTCTGAATTTTATATTTTCAAAAACAGAATTGGGGCAATAGTCTAGAAACACACTTTATTTTTCCTTACTCTTTTCTTTTTTTCCGCCCATTCCCCAATTTCCAGACCTGGAAATTACTAAAATCAAATGCCAAACTTTTCCATACTGCATGAAACCTTGACAAGTACCCATATTTTTCCAAATTGTTTCTCATCCCCTGTGGAATTTTCAGGGGAAATTCAATTGACGTGTCAACAAACAGTTGAGAGCCAACAAGCTTGTGCTTGTTTGAGTTTCTGCTGCAGTGCTTGCATGGAGTCCCACAAACTCTCTGTCTCTTAAACTGTACATCCCACTTTATGATCAAAATAGAGGGAAAATAGGTTAACCAGGCCACTGTAAGGATAAAAAAAATATACAAGGAAAGTTTTAAGTGCCCAACCAATATTTTTGACACAGATACACACTTCTATATTAAAGAGATTTATAAAATATAAAGGTAACTATTCATTTAAACACATAAAAAAGGAAATACTCAAAGATCCCTCTAACCCAGATATGTATTGAGCCAGACATTTCACGATATAAACGCAAACTTGTCAGTGCTCTCTCATTGACAAACTGTGTCACTGAGGCTCTGCTTGTAAATTACATCCAACATTATCTTTGGCATTTCTTCATGACAATTTTGTCTTACTTATATGAAGCACTGCCAAAGATTTATCTGCAACAATCTAATATTGGTCAATATATCGACCCAGATGATTCATCCAATAGTTATTCTCTTTTTTCCATTTGGCACTGGTGTCATCAAACTATCTGTAGCTCACAACTGAGAGTCTTAACTTTCAAAAACTGTTCACTGCTGCCACCAGTCCATAATGAGGACATATTCGCATCTTGGTCTTGTTCAAGTATAGATGATAAAAAATATCACAGCTTATAGCAAGCCCTTCAAAATTCTCACTTCTGTTAAGAATAACTGCTCTTGTACATTTTCAGATATTTTTGGTGTGTACTGTGTTTGTTATGGTGCATGGTGTGCCTGTCTCCACACAGTAAGTTGGTGTGGCTCCATGCAAAAGAGGGTGCAGCAAACCAAGCCAACACCAGCACTATGGTGCGATGATAAAATCTTAACTACACTAATCTAAAAACACCCAAAATGTATTCTGATTCAGCGCCCTCCAACTGTCACACTTCATCTACAACAAAAAATTTAACGAATGTTAATTCTCACCTTCCGAGCCATGACCAACCCCGATGGTTTGTGGCGGACCTTGTTGACCACTCCTCCGTTTCCAGCACCCAACTCACATATGGGGTCAAAATCCTCATCCTTCAGCTCTCCAACCTGAGCTTTCTGGGTAAGAAAGGCTTCCAGTCGTTTCCTCTGTTGTTCGTCCAGGTCCAGCTCACCCAATTTCTTTTGTAAGGCCTCGAGGTTGGCTCTGAGGAAGAGAAGGCAGTCAGTTCAGCATGGTCTAATAGAGTCAATATAAATCCTGAAAGCTGTACATAATGTACATAGACATGTATACATGTACATAATCATCCACACCATCTATGTATATTCATTTAGTATTTATATATAAACACCCCCCCCCCCCAACATACTTGTGTACATTACAGACCTGACCAATCTAAACCTTCGTTTGTTTAGTTCTGTTGTCCTTGTATGGCTACTACTGTGTGAGTACATTGAGAGCAGTGAAAAACCAGAGTCAAATTCCTTGAATGCGTATACATACTTGGCCATTTAAGAAGATTGTGATTCTGAGAGAGAGAGGGGGCCAAATGACAAGACAGGAACATTTAAAATCACAAATCCCAGAAGACTGCAGCCACCCAGTCTACGGGCTGTTCACACCGCTGACGTCTGGTAGACGTTACCAGAGCAGAGCAGCAACAGTAATCTGAGTGATCATCATAAGGATCACCTCAGTGTATGCCCTGGCCACTTCCTATGCAAACTCAATGCACGTCATTATATTTATTGGCACTCATACACTTAATATTTCAGATACTGGATTTTTGGAGCTGAAGCCAAAAAAGATACCAATATGAGGGAGTAAAGAAATTCTGATATCGATATATTGGTCAATATTTTATACACACAAACACACATATATATACATACATGTGTGCGTGTGTACATATGTAAACTATTATATACATATATATATATAATTCAAAATGTCATCGGGGCACTGAAAGTTAATTTTGGCTTGTGTTATATAAAATATCAGTCAGCATATATTTCCCATCTTTTCAGTCTTTGACTGCTGCCAGTGTCTTTCTGCTATTTTTAAGTGTTGCCAACATATACTAATGTATATTTAACATGTTTTACATCTTGCCTTTTACCTTTTTTGTCCTTATTTGTGTTTAGACATCTGACATTTCTTTATATGCTTACTATGCAGTTGTTGTTTGCCATGTGATAGCAGTTTCGTTGCTCAGAATTAACCTGAGTTACACTGTGCATTTGACAAATAAAACACATTGAGCTTTCTATTTAAGGACTATGTTAAAATGGAGGGTGCATAGAAATAAATGCGTTGAAGTGTTGAAAATGGTGATGACTTAGCTATACACACGGTAATCATAGACATACTCTCTCTTCCACAGACAATTCATTTGAACTCATGTTAGGGCTACTCACTCAGATGCAGCATCAATGGTGTTGGAGGTGGCCTGTCCTTCTCCAATGGGCCTGATGGTCAGGGGACCGGGTCTTTTTTTGGGAGCCATTTCAATAACTATCCTAGACGACTTTCTCAAATAAAGCACTAACCTGCAGTGAGCTGGGAAGCTGCTAATCTAGCCTTTAACTTGCTCAAAACTCAGTCTGAAAAAGCAACAGGATCAGCTCTGGCTAGTAACTTGGCTAGCTAACGTTAGCAAAGTTAGTGCACTTTCGGTAGCATGTCAGTCAGCTGTTTCGGTGAATAGTATCATGCCGAGGTGCACTTTAAAACGCAGGTCGTTTTTCTGGTGCATCTATAGCTTTTGGAGTCAACACATTTCTATTTTTCTAGCTTCTTCTGGGTTATCTACCTGCTGCTGCTGCTGCTGCTGCTGCTGCTACTAGCCACTAGCCGCCTAGCTGCTACTAGCTAGCACCAGCTCCTGGAAAAATCGTGCCCTGCGTCTCTCAATGTGCAGCAGCCCCTCGCTTCTTCTTCTCAGCTTTCACCACACAGCGGCCCGCCACGGGAAATTTACCGGCCGCTACACCGGCGCACCGACTCTGCTGGCTTCCCTCTGCAGCGTCCGAGAGAGAAATCCCTCCGTGTTTGAGCTCGGGGTGTGGGGTTCAGAAGCGAAAAGGGCTTTGGTTGTGGCTGGTGGTGGTGCTTCAATACAGGAAGCAGCAGCTGCAGCATCAGACCTGTGTGACACCCACAGGGAGAGCCCCTCATAAATAGCGCGAGACTGAGAGGCCGTCTGACAAGTTCATACGAGAGATGCAGAAATCTCCTGAGATCTGCGAGATCTGTAATTTGTGATGACACCTCCGCTATACTGATTTTAATTAGCTAAAAGCTCGGTTTTAGCATATCTTATCTACCCCCTGCTGTTTTCTTGTGTTTTAATGGCTGTTAGTAAACAAACTGCAAAGTACATTACTGCCATCCAGTGGTGAGAAGTGGGAACTGAAGATTTACGATAGATGATTGTTTATTATTATTATTGGAGATTATATCATTTTAAAAGTCTTAAAAACTTAAGTACATTTTAAGTGAAGAAATACAAAAACGCACTAATATATTTATTGATCTTACCAAAGCTTTTGATTTGGTAGGTCACCATCTTCTTTTGGACAAACTTCATGTTGTTGGTCTTTTCTGACACACATTACTATATCAATATGTTGTTTTAAAGGCTTCTATATCACCAATTCAAGATCCCTGCGATCTGATTTTGATATTCTACGAACTTGATTGTCAGCTAGCAAATTATTGCTCAGCAAAACAAAACAAAACAAAAAAAAAACCCTATTCAGTGCTTCTTGGTATGGGGCAGAGCCTCAACTCCAAATCCAACTCTTATGTTTTAACTTGTAATGATGGTAGATCTCCTCAGAATACACAAGCAATGCCACCAGACATGTTTCTGCAGTATGTAACTGCTTATGACTCTCTTAGTCCCTCGCCATTTCCCTGCCTTTAACTTTTCTGCTGACAGAGTAAACAGCTTATCTGTACTTTCATCAATGTACAAATGTTACCAACAGGGCTGATACAAAATAATAACGCTCCAGCCACCTCGCACCATCATACTGTAGGCTGCTTAATCCCCATAGCTTCTCAGAATACTTAGAAGTCTGTGACGTACAGCACGCAAACTTTCTCACATGCTCCTCACTGTCCGATAACATCTTACAACCCACCTTCCTCTTGTTGTTTTGCTTGTTCATGCAGCATTTCTTAAACACTCAGCAGTGAATAGGGTGAGAACTACTAGAAAGCATCTTTTCTGAAGTCATAATCTTCAGCACCAAGCCCCTGTGCTATTGGGAGAAAAACAAATAAAAAGAATACATTAAATATCAATAATTGATCTAATTTATTACCTTCTGGTGTTTGTAAATCCTGGATGTTGTACAGTCTCCCTGTTAATCTTTTTACATCCTGATAAAACTCAACTTCAGTATGATTAAAGGAAATCATAGATTACAAATATGATAAACAGATGACACAATAATTCTTCAACAGTCAGAAATGATGTGTGTATTGAGATATATGTCAGGTTAGCTGCCTTTTTAACTGAAAATATTTGGACATG
>JAJHUR010128479.1:982-20338 GCA_027495735.1 Lutjanus campechanus
TTCTATTGGTTGTATATTGTAGAAACCTGCTGACTAGGCTTATCACGGTAGTGAAGTTTCATATCGGTCAATATAGATAATTATTGATCCTGTAGGCTGTGACTGATGACATGTTGTGCACTCCAAGGGGTGGAAGCTGCTAAGGTGATAAATGAAGTTAAATACCTCTATTAATATTGTGACAATATTGTAGGGATGACTATGCTTTCACAAAATATTAACTCAATGAGACTTTCTGATAAATAATCATCAGCAATGTGGGTATAATGACTACGTGGCAAAGGCAAATAATAGATCAGCCAGAACAGTCCGATAAGTTCAGAAAAATTACATCACTTTAGACTTATGCAGCCTTTAAAACCAGGAAAAGACAACAGGTATGCCATATCACGACATGACGATATCAATCATATGTTCCTATAAAACAAACCTCATCACAAAATCCCAGTCACCAGACCAGACAAACCTCAAAAACCAAATGTTATACAGTGCATCGCCATTTTATTTTTTAATGTTCAGCAACATTTAAAGGGATAGTTCACTCAAAAATAGAAATTCAGTTATCTACTCACCCTCATGCTGACTCACCCTCAGGTGTTTTTTACTGCAAGAGTCCAGCATTTTAATATACATTATGTCGTCTGTTTAAAGGCCACTCTAGACAGAAAGCATCTCGGGCATGTTCTCGTTACTTGAATGTCTTAAAACATCTTGATCTCAGTTCTTAAGGTGAAAAATCGTGAATCACATTTTAGGGAGAATCGTGCAGCCTTAATCGCAATATAATATTGATATATTTCCCAGCCCAAGTTCTAACTCTTCACTGCAGCGTGTTTAGCAGCAGCTCGAAGGTTTGCACAGTGCTTAAGGGAAGAAGCAGCAGCTCCCCTTCATCCCCAGCCACTAAATTCCAGCGCAAACATTTTTCAACCAAACCACCAAGGCCTCAGAGGCACCACCCCGCGCCCCACCTACCCACCTACCTACCGCATCCCCCCGCATGCACGCAGGGCTACAGTCTGAGGTGACAGGCGGCTGAATGGCTTCATCGGTACAGTACAGTGTCTGAAGCCATTCTGTCTTTTTTCCCCAACTTTTGAGTTTACTCAGCAGGAGTGGGTGGTTGTGGTGGAGGAGGGTGGTGCTGGTGGTGGGGTGCTCTTCCCCCATTCCCCCCCCTTCTCCTCAGAGTCACTCAGACTTCACCCTCTTCACCCTCTCCTCCAACCCTCCTCTCTGTCCCTGTACGCTAGACTTCATCGGTATTTGCTTTCAAAAAAAGCTACACCCCCTCCTCCTCCTCCTCTCCCACCCTCTCCTCCTCCTCCTCCTCCTCCTTAGTCTTTACCCCTCCAACACACACACACACACACACACACACACACAACACACACTCCTTTTCCAGTATTTGGTTCATTAAATTTTCTGCGGACTTCCAGAAAAAAAAGGAGCCAGATCAATAAAGTGGGGCCTGTGTGTATGTGTGTGTGTGTGTGTGTGTGAAAACGGGGGCTACAGCAGCATACAGGGGCCGGGGCTGTGGAGATGAAAGTGACATGGCCACTATGGGTCTCTGAACGCTGCAGAGCGGAGCCCCCGAACTGAGGCTGAATGAGCTGAATAGGCTCATCCATTCTTTACTCCTTTCACTCTCCGTAGGCCCTAACTGTTGGAACTCTTCATTCCTCACAATGGCCAAATGCACTAAAACTTTTTGCTTTTTTTCTCATGCAAATCACCTCAGCCCTGACTGGGGCTTGTTATCATGTGAGGCGGAAAAACACACATGCATGCACTCTCACTCGATTAAAGATCACACATATTGTTATCATTTAAAACTTCTTTTTATATATATATATATATATAGCTCTTAAACTTTTCTAGGTCTCATCAGCATGCAAAAAAAATGTCATCCAAGCAGGGCGCCCGTTTGATTTTGTGAATTATCTGGGAAAAGCCTTATGAAAACCAGCTTCTTTTCAGTTATATGTAGGCCAAAACAACCAAAAGGGGAAAAAAAGTGGGTCTCATAAGTGCACACATGAGTTTGGAGATCATTAGCAGTGCCTGTTAGATAGGAGTAAAAGCCAACAGCAAATATAACTGCTTAAGGGCCCCACAAAGGCATCAAGTGTTTGTTGACTGCTCAGGCTGGAGAGCAAACAGTAAACTTTGAATCTTTCAACAGTAAGTACACATCTCCCACAGTCCTGTCACAGCCACTCATGTGTCCATGCTGCTACCGCTGATGTTTGTTTCTCTGCTTTGTAGCATTAAGAGATTAAAAAAGTGCAGTTAGGAAAGCATGTGGGTGATTGTTTTAATAGTTTTTTTTTTTACAAGGAAAAAACAATCAAAAGTGTTAGTACACGTTGAAAGTGTGTTTAAATGTCAAAGTTGCATTTTAAGCTGTTTTATTGGATTTTTTTATGTAAGATTTGCGCGTAAAACCAGCTTCTGTCTTTGCAGACTCGAGTGGGAAACACTATAATAGTTTATGTTGAACTGTTAAAAGTTCTGTGGAGGCTTTGGCGCCGAGCATTCTGATCGCATCTCTTCCCATATGGATCAAGTTGCAGGAGAAAAATTTTTTGGATTCCTGTGTCAGATAAGTTCAAAGTGCAAATGAGATGTGAAGCTGCCCTGAGCCTCATCTGCCGCTGACACGCAAGGAGACAGAAAAAAAAGAGAGAGGAAAGGAGGAGAAACCCAGCAGTAAAACACTCTGAGGAACTCTGAAGTGCGAACACAAGAGCTGAAATACAAAGAAGCAGAAAAAAAATAAATAAAGCGACTTCTCCCAAACCCGCTGCTGTCAGCATCCCCACAAAGTTTCCGTCCTTACCTTTCGCTGCGTCTCTTTTCACTTCCACACCCGGAGCCTCACTCTCTCTTTTTTTTTTTGTCCGAGGAAAACTTTGCCTGGAGTCTGATTCCCGTAAACTAGGACCGAGCTGGCACCGTCGAACGCACAACAGCGCGCAAACCGACGAGAAACTCCATGAACCGAGTTGAGAAAAGTTTGGACACACTCAAAGTTTGCACGGCATTTGTCCCGGAGAGCGACTCAGAGCGGAGCACAAGTCGAGTGGAACTTTTTCTTACAATCCATCTTCTCCGAGAGGTGCTGCGCTCTGCTCTGCGCGCTTTTCAGCAAACTAACATGATGCGTAAAAACGCTCTTTGTTTCTTTCTTTTTTCGAGTTTACGCGTAAAAAGTTTGGAACTGACGGCGGCTCGGCTTCACTCGGCGGTCGTAGCAGAGACATGCGGTGGTGTTGAGATCTTCAGGCTGCTGCTGATCTGTTTTCAATCCGACCCCCCTTCTTTCTTTCTCCTTCCCCCCTCTCCACCATCTCCTCCTCTCTCTCTCACTCCCCTCGCTCCCTGGTGAGTTGGGCCATTTGCTGCACCAGATGGGCCGGGCTAACTCTATCCAGCAGTTGTAGACGGGGGGAAAAGTTAGATAAAGTTTCATTTATGCTTCGATTTTTCACGGGCTTTACAGTTAAGAATGTCCATCCGAGCCAATTTTATCCGGGCTTTACAACTCACTTGAAACACACACAGTTACATCACTTGAAACATTGTTTTGTATATTTTTTGTGTTTTTTGAAAATGTCACACTTACTTTAGATATGTGCTTTTTTGTTGTTCTTGCGGTTTTGTTTCGGTTTTTGTTTGCTTCACACTTGCTTTGGCAATGTAAATGTCTGTTTTCAGTGCCAATAAAGCTCTTGTGAATTGAATTGAAATTGAATTGTTCTCCAGAAAGCAAGGCTGTAGTTGACAACGGTTGGAAAAAGAGCTCTTGAAGCTCTAATTGTGTTATTGGCAACACGTTATACCAGGGATCTCAAAGTCACATTGGCCAGGGGCCACTGATGGTATTAAAATCTCATAGAGGGGCCACTGCAAGAAACCACAGTATTTCTGAAAATTCACTTGTGTTTTCATTACTAACATATTGTCCTCAGTCTTAGGGAGACTTCACCCGAACATCTAATATAGATATTTTTCCTCTGGCCTGTAGTGCTGTTTATCTATCTAGATAGTTTTGTTCAACAGCAGTGTGTCTCTCCAGAATTCATGCTCAGGTTCCCCCAAGATAATCCACACACCTTGTTGTGAGCAGTTTCATAAAAAGTACATAAGAAAGTAGTTCCTACATACTGCGAGGTAGCAAGGAGGTAGCAAATAGCACCACAGTTCAGAAGAAAAATATGTATTTTTGATTTTTGGGGTGAACTGTCCCTTTGCAAAGACATTGAAAAACAAGAATTGTTGGACCAACTTTAAAAATTACTCCAATTGGTAACACACAAATGAATCAAGTTTTTTCAAAGTTAACAAGTTATATGAACACAATTGTCAGATGTATTTGATAGTCTGATTGCTTTCAAATCAACAGTTTGCATTAATGTAACCTAAGTTTAATTTTTTTCCAACTAAATTACTCGCTTTACCCAACAGTAAGATACTGCCTCTTAACAACTTAATAGTCTAGTTTCAGGAAAAGTATATTTTATAGTAAACCTCAGTTTGTTGAATATAATAAATATAATTGCTGATATGAGCCTGACTGAACGATAGTGGGACTTAAATGGGACAATCACAAAATATAATTTAGTCTTGCATTAGACCTTCTTTCTGAGTCATCAGGAGAAAATGGCGGCTCAACTGCAGGGCGAAAAATCATCCTGGTGCATATACCTTCAGAATAGTCGAAGCAATGCACCCAACTACTTGCACATCAGCGTCAGACTACAACAAGAAGCATCTTTTATTTTTTAAAATTTTACATCAGGAACTTCTATCATAGCAATGTCCTATAGAAGCTGCTTGATAGCAGCACACAGCCTATGTATTTTTGATTTTGGGGTGAAGTGTCCCTTTAAAGACGGACAGGTCACCACTTTATCTGAGGAGCCACAAACATGATGAAGTCATGGAAACGCAGTGCTTAGTCAATCATGATTACAACACTTGGAATGCAACAGAATGCATGTGACTTTGTTAACTGCAGACTTCAACAAAGAAGACATGAACATCATTATTATCTCAGAAATCACGATGAATGAAACACCTTAATTGTTGCATTAATTAATAAGTTGTTCTTCTGAATTCATTGATGTAGTACTTCATGATCAGCAACATACAAGACTTACCAGCATTTCATGCAGGATTTGATGCAAGAACAATGCATTAATTAATGTCACAACTAAAGTATTTCAATCATGGTTTCTGAGTTATTATGTTCATGTCTTCTTCACAGGTCAGTCTTGCAGCAGTGTTCATGTGTTCTGGTGAATTCCAAGTGATGTTATCATGATGAACAAAACTGGACGTCAGCAACCTCTACGATCAAAAGAGCCATTTTAGAGCAAAAAAGAAAAAAAAAATCTGTCTGGAGCCGCTGCTATTAGATTCTCTATTTTCCTTGGAGACTTCTCTTTTTTTGGATTTGGCATCAACATCAAGTCCCGTGAGACTCACCAGCAGCATTTAGAGGAAAAGGCATCGAGCCATAAAAGTACTGTTACATTACTGGAATGTTACTCAATTACAAGTAAAACTACTGATGTTAGAAATACTTAAGTCAAAGTACGAAGTGTTCTTCTGCAGAATGCCACTTACTTTTTAACTGTTTATGATTAATGCAGTAGCAAGCATTCAATGGGAGGAGGTTTCTGTTTCTTTAAATCTTCAGTCTAAATTACTCTGAAGTTCTTCTGCTCTGTGGTCACACTCTCCAAATCTGTACCTGCTGCAGTGTTTTTTTTTTTCTCTGTATGTCCTAGTTCTAATTGGGCAGTTTAGCCTTCTTAGCAACAAAAATGCGGATGAAGTCAATTAAAATTGTACTCAGTACTCATTGTGACTTCAAAAGTAACTAAGTAGGTTATATTGTCGTGCAGTATGAGTAAAATTACATACTCATTAAAGCACAAGAATAACTTTGGGCTTACAGAAATGATGAAAAATAATATACTTATATTCGTTTTCATATCATTTTTCTTTCAGAGAAACAGGGCGGCTCTAGAGAGGGGCAAAAAAGCCGCATGCAACCCTGGAGCCTCAGCTTTTCGACCCTTGAGCTACACATTACTTGTCCATGATTTCATCATGTTTGCGGCCCTTAAAATAAAGTGGTGACCTATTTGTCTTTAGCGCTGATGAATAACAGATGATTCATAGTGGCATCATTGTGAAATCACACTCAACTATTTATTGCTCATGCATATATGATACATGCACATTTTCTTTTCCCATATAAATAAACGATCATCGAAACGGAGTCCGACGTTATGATCTAATTTTTCAGACTAATCCTACGGACAGTAACTTTAATCATGATTACAACTCATGCAGAATACAGTGTATGCAGTGTTGTGACTGGTCAGGTTTTTGCCCTGTCCCTTTAACTGCAGACTGACCTGTGAAGAAAACATGAACATCATTAATAACTCAGAAATCATGGTGATTGAAATACCTCAGCTGTTACAGTGGCTTAACATATTGTTCTTGCATTAGGTCAGGCATGATTCTTTCATTCATTCCTGACAGTTCATGAAGAACCACATGAATTGATCCTTGCTTTTTTCATGCATGGAGTCATTCATGAGAATTCACTTTCTATAAAGTGTCACCGTGTTGTTTTTCTTCAGGAGCAGTGATTCCCAGAGTGGGTGGACCTGATAATCGAGGCCCTTTAAGATCTTGAACAAACCAAACTCACATTTATCAACAAACACATCCAGAGCCTATAGTTACAGCTTGTTGACTGAAAAAGTAACAATCTTCATAATTCATGCTTTGTTTATTCCCATCCAGGCTTTTTCATCTTCGTTGGAACCTTTTATTCAGCGGTGCAGCGGTGCAGCGGTGGAGCAGGCAGTGATATGTTGGACAAACAGCATTTATTATGTGACTCATGTAGATTTCACCTAGTGTAACCCTGTCCGTGCCGGTGCATTTAAACGCTCATTTAATGTGCTTTAATTCATTGTTATTTTTAAGGAAAGTGGAGATGTGGAAGGAAAGAGAAGAAGGAAAATGAATCCCCCTGTTCTTCACACACTCTGTGCAACGTGTACAGTTTTCATGTGCGAGAAAAACAACCTCACAACTACAGTCTATACAAACTGTAACTACTAATTATAACAACTATAATCGAAAAATGTGTAATTCCATTACAGTTACATTGTCATGATTTTTTTGCTTACATCTTTAACAAATGGCAATTTTAAACTAATTAACTTTAATTAGATAACTTTATTAATGCATAAAAAGCCCATCTGACATACTGGATTTCTCAGACAAGTGCTCCACAAAAAGAACTCTGTGCAAAAATGCTATTTAGATAAATGTTATTTGGAATTTATTCATGTTTTCAGATGTTCAAAAAGAGAGGGGAAAAAAAGAAAATCTGTGAAACACACATTTTTGAAACTTCATCAATTTTTTTTAGTATTAGGTGCAATATTTGCAATGTTTGATCTGGAAGTAATCCAGAAGTATTCATGTTAGATTTGATTTTTTTTGTGTGTGTAATCCAATGGATTACATTACTTATTACAAAAAATGTGATTTTATAATTTCAACATATGAGCCCAAAGACTTGGACACAGCACAATACAGTACCCCACCTGAACATCTTTGTGATTTGTGGATGTTTTTTTTGTTTGTTTTTTGTTTTTTGTTTATTTTTGAATCACAGGGCAGCTGTCTATTTTGTTGAGTAACCAAGGCTTGAACAGGGGCTGTAACTATATCAGGTTTTCAGTACATGGTTTTCATGTATTGTCAAAAGAATTCATGATAACAATATTATGGCAATATTTACAGAAAATCTGAAAAAAAAGATATCACTCAAATTCATCTTTAACTTTGTTTACTGTGGGGTTTGTTTCTTTTCTGGCAAAGGCCTTACACTCAAAATACAAGAGATACAAGAGATATTGATGATAACCGTGATATTTAAAAAAAAAATGAAACACTGATATCATGTTGATAACACACATATGATAATATGTAAATAATCCAGCACCTCTTGTGTTCTTAAATGTTTTTTTTTCAGTTTTCTTACAGACCATTCAATATATTCTGACACTGTGTTTGTTTCACATGTCTTTTCATTCATTCAGCACCTTCAAACAACAAGTCAACTTATTTATTTCTGCTCTGTCATAACAGTCATTATTATGTGTCAAAATCAAATGTTCTCATTTCACAGAATGGTGTCTTACATATGTTTTATATCATTTGATTATTATCATGGGTTATTATGCATTCATCTGCAACATTATAATGTAACTGGTCAAAGTGGAGCTAATTCGAACCACAACATGTACAGCTGGCCAATTCATCACAATGCATCATACTATTAACTGATTATAACCTTTGCTTGACAAATGTAGTGGAGCAAGTGCACCCTTTTCTCAGGAAGTCTAGTTGAGTGGGATTTTTATTTTTGCAGTGTTATTTATTCATCTAGATTTTTTCAGTGTGAGCTGCAGAGGTTTCGAGATATCAGCTGTAGAGATGTCCGCCCTCTTAAAACTGTGCAACTCCCACCATAACTATCCAGATGAGTAAATAGTGCTACAGGTAGGAGGAAAAATATGTGTTTTTTACTTTGGGGTGAGCTGTTCCTTTAAAGTAGAATAAAGTGAAAAAACATGTAAAGTAAAAGTACTCTTACAATCGTACAGTGCTTGAGTAAAGCTTGAGACTTAGTTAATTTCTTTCCCCATTACTTGCTCCTCCCTTTATTGAGGCTCTACACACACCTGCACAAAAAGGGTCTTGGAGGCAGTTTGGCATCGGCTCGTCTTTTATATGTGGGAGAAACTTTCAAAACATGGGAATCACATGTAAACTCCTCACAGACCGGTCCACGGCAGTTCAGACTCCTGAGCCACTGTTGAGGCCCGCAGAAGAGACAAAAAGAGGTGGATAGATGGAGAGAGGATGAAAAGAGACTGGCTCACAGAGGGATTGTCAGGCCTGGTTGGTTTCAGGGCTCGAGGTGCTGCCACCTATTGTCTCTCTCTGTGCTTTGCATCATGCCTGAGTGCCCACTCTGAAAACAAGCCCGTGCACATGAGCGACCTCTGTGGCTCCCTGTGCCTCTGTGCCTGTGCACGTCCTCAAAAGAGGGTGAATGCCAGTGTCAGGCTCGCTGGCCTTCTCTCCTGTGCTCGTATGGTCTTACAAGCAGGAATTTTAATGAGCTTTTCTGATTGGAACAGAAGAATGAAAGTGCAGAGTACTGACAGTAAAGCTGTTGGATGGAGGATCACAAGAGCGAGGAGGAGGTGAGGAGGCGAGGACAAGTGATGCCAAAGATTTGAAGTTTGATAGGGAGGCCATAAGATTATGGTTTGATCATATTACCTCATGCATTCCTCTGTGATAACATGTGCAGCCCGGGATGGTGCAACAAATGTTTATGGGCTACATGTCGCTGAAGTGAACTCATCGCTCATGTTAGTGAATAATCTGAAACAAATTTTAAGATGATGTTGTGGTCAAGATCTCAATTATACAGACTCAGTGTGCATCTATATAATGATGTGTGTTGTTCTGACTGTATTGGTGGGTTAAAGGAGCAATATGTAGCAATTGTGCACCCAAAAATAAGTACTGCAGTCCAAAGAGCGAGTTGGAGCCATAGACGGTGTATCAAAAAGGTTGAATCCTATAATCCTAATTTAATATATGATCTGTGGTTGAAGCGAGTTGTCCCACCCCCTCCCTCCCCAGACTCGAGGAAACACAGGCAGGCTGCAGGAACACCACAGGAGCGTAAGATGAGCACAACATCTTAATTTGGCAATAACAAGTGACAATGAGTCCTACACTATAGGGACTTTGAAAATAATTTCTCTCTTAACATAACACTGTGGAATTTAATTAAAACGAGTCAAAGCAACTTTTATTTTTAGAGTGCAGCTACAGCGTATCAGCAGACATCCCAGCATGCATTGTGTGAGAGTTTTTCAAACGTAATTATGATGAAGGTTAATACTAGAATTCAGTCCCTACCCCATCATACTTACAACGTACCGGGTTGAATCATCACGATTTTTCTGATTAAAATTTTATCCTAAATTTAAGGGCCAGTGTTTGGATTGGTGTTTGATGATCCAGATGCTTCCTCCAGATATTTTTCCCATCCTGAACGTAAAATAGTACAAATTAATTAAGGTCTATAAAATGTTGCTTCTTTAAAACAATTTTTGATGTGCACAGAAACTTGGGTTGATGAAATTGCTCACACCAAAGACGAGGATATTAGCTTAAAACAACTGCAGCTAAACATGATATATTACTGTAAGATGTCAAAACCCTTACTATGCTGTATTCTCCTCTGTTATTACTGCAATACGGTGTTGACAAAAGTGACATGTATAATACATAAAATCTGTCATGACTATTTTGTTACAATGTGCGTTTAATACACATGTAGAACAAATAAAAGCACTGATCTGAATGACAGGTTTTCAAGTATGATCTTGATGAGGATAATGATGCTTTATTGTTTGAAAGCTCCATTTGCAGCATTACAAAAAAGGCCATACTTAAAACAACCACAAAAATCAAGAGAATGCTCAAAAATAAATACATTTAACATAACAATCACATAATATTTAAGGCCCTTCAACATACATTTGATCTGGAATTAAGCTCCATATTTAATATTAGGACTGAATGGTGGACAAAAGAGTGTTTCAGTCTCACCTTATTAAACTGTGAAACTTTGTATCTCCAGTTTGATGGTAACAGTTTGCTGTTCAGGACGTGGCTGAGTCAGAAACAAGATTGTCGGCCGGCCTTGATCTGAACTCATTGAAGTGAAAGTGAATAATGGTTAATAATTTAATGTTTTTTTTATTGCAACAACTTCATTTTCAAGCACCCAAATAACAAGAAGTCAGGTTCACAGCTCACTTTGAACAAGTTTTGAAATACAGGGGGGATTCAAAACTTTTTTTTTTACAGTGTAACTTTTCTCAAAGGGTTGGCCTACAATCATTTAGTACAGCAGTTTAGACTCCAATGTAGCTGACAAATGCTTGTACCTTGTAGAATTACTTGTACTGTAGAATACTCTGCAGTAAGTAAACAACATACTGTATATTCATTGTCTGTCTTTTTGCAGACAAATTAAACGTGGTCTTGCCAGGGTCAAATCCGTTTTTAAAGTCAGTTTTATTCATATAATCACGAATGTGCCTCAGAGGTAAAACGTACAATGTTCTCTGTCTTTAGACTCGATAAAGGAAGGTTGACTTCACTCGCATCCCTGAGGAGTGGACGAGGTGAGTGAGGTAAGTGAGGCCCTCTGCTGGAGTACAGTGGTGACTTTGTTCTCTTATCTGCCCATCAGTGGGCTCCTGACAGTCTATTCACCAGACTCTCTGTGGCCTTCATAGTGCTGCAGTGTTGTCTCAGTGTCAACTTGTCCCTGTGTCAGGTACGGTAGGAAAGGTAGGAAAGTTCAGGTTAGGCCTGGGTGATAAAACAACAGGGATATTGGTAACAGACACTTTATCCTATAAAACATGTTCAACAGAATGATCAGTAATTTCATTTAAATGTACTAAATGCAAACTGCCATCACAAATACTACCTGGTTCACAAACAGCCTATCATATCCCTTGATAATTGAGAGTGCAAGCGAGATCATTCATTTATTTATATATATATTTGTATAAATTGGTCTAGTCATTAAAAATTATATTGATTGAAATACCTGCCAATGCGTATTCAGGACACAAGCTTCAAGTGGATAAATGAAGAGCAAATTAAGGTATATTTAACATTTTATTTGACATGTCTTAAATAATTTGTGCAAATTTCATTCTATTTTTTAATTGACACCACATGGGGTTACCCCTCTGCCTGTTATGCTCCAGTTATATTACATTGTTATACAATACTATATACTATACCAGTGTTTCCCAACTGTTGTGGCCAGTAAATCATCAAAATAAAGTCATGTTTACTTTTGACCTCTCAGCACAGGTTATAGCATTAGTGTGGACATTTAGTGTTGAGCAGTTCAACTAAATAAATACTTTTTTTTTTCTTCTCAGATTGTCATTCAAGGCATTTAGAGGCTTGAACAGGTGAAAATATTCAGTATTTTAGCCTCCCCAAAAAGCTACAATAAAAGAAAAATCTGAAAAAATATTATTTTGCATCTTCTTACCTTTTTAAGAACTACCTTGAACAAATAACTCCTTCAACTGAAAAGGAACATTCAGTCAGTCTGTCGGTCCTGATGTGTTTGAGGCAGCGGTGGTGTGGATTTCTTGGAAAATGCTGCCCTCTAATGACTTTTTGAAATATTGCAGCTTGTTTGTCGCTAGAGGCTCAATCATTAAATGTTTGTCCATATAAATTACAGTTTTATTCACAGCATAAACATTTGAAGTGTTTTACTTCTAGATAAGAAAAGCATGTTTCTCCACTTGTCTTCAATAAAAAATACCTGTGGTTACAGGACTTAAACAGTGGTGGAACTTAGATTTAGTTTTAAGGCCCTATACACTAACAGTCCACCCGCTTTCATTTATTTTTAAATGACTTTTTTTTCACAGCAGTCATATTGATAACTAGTAAACACAGGTTCAATTAACAAAATTAATTAAAGTTCAGCTCCATTTAATGTTGCAAAGCTTTTCCAGTGAGCCAACATGCATAACAGCAGCACTCTGACTCTGCTTGACCTGAGTGGAACAAAACCTTAATTAGTATAGCCTAATTGATAACACCTGTGCGTGCCGAACTACTTCATATTAAAATGGCTGCTGTGAAAAAGAACTGGGTGTCATCCTATTAATTTTTTAATCATTCTTATTGGTTCATTCAGTTTGGTGACTGAGGCCCCGTTTACACGTACACGGTTATTTTCAGAAACGGAGAAATATCCCTTCGTTTGCACCCTTCGTTTACACGCAAACGGAGAATTCGCCTCTGAAAACGATGCTTTTTAAAAACTCCGGCCAGAGTGGAGATCTTGGAAAACTCCGGTTACACGTTTGCATGTAAACGGATCAAAACGGAGAAAACGCAGGCAGTAGACGTCACAGTATGCGACAGAACTTGCACTCGCGTCACAAGTGCGACCTATGTTTACATGTTGCTATGGTGATCATTGATTCGCAGCAGACATACACGGGTTCGTGTAAACGCAAAGTTTTCTGTAAACGGATATGTGTGCACGGAATTATTTTTGAAAACGGAGAGGGTGAAATGTCCGTTTCTGAAAATAACTGTGTACGTGTAAACGGGGCCTGAATGTAATTCATAGCTCCACCCACCTTCAACTTGAGGTTCAATCAGCCAGACTGATTGAAAACACCTGTGTGGATGTGCAGGACCTTAACTCTTGAATGTAAAGACCTGTCAGTCAATTTGTGAGTGACAGCAGGTTAATATCCTGTTTGAATTTTGTAGCTGAGGTGACACTGAGCTTTGGGTTTGAATGTCATTGCAATTCATGTGTTCTCCACTGGAAGGGCACTTTAGGGGGCAGTTCATCAGGTTTTCTGAACTGGAAGACTCTTATTCATTACAAAATCTGCATTTACAAAAATAGTAATGTTTAACTTATATTCATTTGACTATATGTTTCTTACTGATACTGTAGTTTGCGGTGCTGTTGTATGGAACTGTATTCTATTAAAATGTCTTTCTAATATTTTATCTCTTATTATGTAAATTGGGAGGGAAAAAACATTAGAAACACTGCTTAGTCTACATCGGCAAGCCAAACTCCAAACTTACAGGTTTTTCTCGATTGCTATGACACTCTTAATGAAACTGGGATCCAACACACTTTAAAAAAAAATTGTTTTCACCCATTTTTCACTCACCTTTCAAAACATCGATCACATGGAAAGACCCAAATCTCTATTGGATTACTGTGTACATTAACAAAAGGAAAACGTCCATTCACAGCTGATACTTGCATAATTATGAATCTCTTATTAGTCTGTATCCATGTAAAAAAAGATGCCACCTCTGTGTTGCTGTTTGCGAGTGTGGATCAAAGAGACCAAAGGCACATAAAGAGAGTAAGAGGCTGTGGCAGAGGGACCTCAGGAAGAGGAGTTTGTGTTGGCCCTGCTGATGTGCTCCAACCAAACAGAATGACATGGAAAAATCTGATGCAGTATGTACTGTAAAAAAAAAAAGAAGAAGAAAGAAAAAAAAAGTGTTTGAGTATTTCTGAGTTTGGGTGAAATTCTTTATTGGTTCCTTGATGAAGAACAGGCGCAGTGCAAAAACTGTCCCATAATGAATGTTCAAATTTGTCTAGTTTAGTTGCTTACTTAGAATTATGTCGCTGACAGTTCATGGACATGGAAGGACCTGCACACAAATATGTAAAATGAAGGAAGAAAACTCTCTTAAAAAAATGTCTCTTTTTTTGAAAAACAGTATTTTAACAGGAACTCTTTAAAAAAGGGTAGTGCAGAGTACTGGATTTGAGAGCAGGATTTGTTTATCTCCAATAAAATTATCTTCTGAGAAAAGAACACAGTTCATACTGTGATTTGCTTGTTTGTCTTTTTGTCAGATATTATATCTGCACAAATTAAGGCTGATTCAGTTCATATTTATAGCTGTATTTTGTATTGATAATTGATTGAAATAATGTAATAATTTGACTACAAGTCATGTTGTTTGATAGAAACATTTGCTTTTGTTACATGTTGTCCTGTGTGTCAACTGTTTTGAAAATGTAACCTCTGAATGGACAAATGAGAAAAACTGTAGCATTTAAGCGGAATTTCAATGTTTTTGGTCGACAGGGAGTTAATTTTATTTGTTACCGGTTAGTTAATATTTAACATCGCATAATATTTTGAAATGTATCATTTGCTAAGTATGTAAAATATGCACAGTAAGTAGTAAAGCTGGGAAATAAACATAAAAGTACAATATTTCCCTCTGAAATGTAAAAGCCTAGACAATACTCGTGTATCATATAGTACTTCATTACATTGCATCACTGCGTAATGCTCCTCTTGTATTATGGATATCCCAAAAAGACAGTGTGAGACAAGTCTGAATAACAAAGTTAATGACAGTGTAAGTAGTGTACTAAAGTTGTAAAGATGCTTTACTCTATATATACACAACAGTGTAAATCAGTTCCAGCTGTAGTGGACTTAAGTGATAAAATGTCCAAAATATGTCAAATAACCAACAAGATGTACATGTTTTAAGGTTATAGAATAGAAAGATTATAGAATTTCAATGTCCAGGTTGGATCACCAGTGATGTGTGAATCCTGGAACATCTAACCTCTGACTTCAGTGACATTTGGCCTTCGGATCTCTTGACCACAGCAGTGAGAGTGTGAGTTTTGTAGTGACAAAACTGTCCTGAGCTTGTAAGCCCCAGTTAGGTGCCTGCACGGCCAGGCATTTGTTCTGGCTCCGCTTTGGGAATCCTCATTTCCAGCATTCTCAAAGTGGCCATGACAAAAGAGCGTCCGTCCGGAGGTACGAAAGCTACAAAACAGCCCTATAAACTGAATAGAACTGTCTTAGTGGCCATTTCCTTGCCTTGGGTGGTAAATCACAGCGTTTGTCGCAGGGAGGTTTATGTTGTTTGTGCACAATCTGCCACCACTTCAAAGCTGTGGGAGGGGACAGAAAGAGGGGGAAGGAGGGTGTTGTCCCCTTTCAGTGACTCATGGTCAACCTCAAAGGAGCCGGTCTGTAACATCCGGTCCAGCAATTTTGTTGGCTTAACTGGGAGAGTTGGTTAGGAGGTTGTCATTGTTTGAGGTTTGAAGAATCCAGCAGATGGGAACAAGTCATGGTCGCACTTTATTTTACAGTACGCTAAGACGTCACAAGCTGTACTTTGTATTAAATTAAACAAAAACTACAAATTATGTTCTTTATTAGATAGCAGCTCCTAATTAGATGCTATACACCTAACAAGATTTAACAATCCATACACTGTATGAAATTAGACAAAAAATAGAAAATATGTTCTTTATTAGACAGTATTAGACCCTTTATTGGACCCTCATTAGAAGACTTATTTAGAGTGTAATTAAGGACACATTACAAGAGAACTGTACAGTAAAGTAAAATGTATTATTTTCCACTGATAGATCCATTTTAGACTTTTTAGACGGTAATTATGGCCACATTACTGCAGAAATGTACTGTAAAGTGCATTGATTAGAAGCTATATGGACTTTCTTCAAGGGTAATTAGGGACAACAACAGGACAGTACTGTAAACTAAAGTTTGTTATTTCTCACCGTTAGAGACTATGTCAACTTTCTTTTGAGAGTCATTAGGGACACAATACAACAGAACTGTACTGTAAACTCAAGTGTATTATTTCCCACAGTTAGATCCATAACAGACTTCACTAGAGGGCAATTAGTGGCAGATTACATGACTACTGTAAACTAAAGTGTATTAATCCCCTCTGTTCGACCCTTAGGGTAATTTAAGACACATTACAACAGAACTGTACCGTAAACTAAGGTGTATTATTTTCCACTGCTTGATCCTTTTTGGACTTCATTAGAAGGTAATTGGAGACACATTACAACAGAACGGTACTGTCAACTAAACTAAAATCACATATTTGCGACTTAAGATACACCTTCTTTAGCTGGTCCCATGAATTGGCAGACTAAGACTGAGGCCTACTTCTTTGATCAAATCACATAATCTGTCTACAGTATCACCATAAGTCTGCGTCTCTATAATTTTGGCCTTTACTTTGTAATTCACATATTGTTTTTAGATGGAAGTGGCAGATATGTGATTTCACTTCAGTTATCAGTACAGTTCTGTTGTAATGTGTCCCTAACTACACTCTAATAAAGTCCAATAAGGGTCAAGTACAAATTAATAGTTTGATGAAGAAAATAATATTTCTAGTTCTTGTTTGATTGACACAAAGTACAGTTTATTACATCTTATTGGTGTGCTGTAAAATAAAGTGATTAAAGTTTTTTAAGTGTTTTAAGACCTCAGATGCCTAATTTGGCTTTCATCTACAGGAAGCATTACAAGGCTGCCTCTCTCGGATATGACTTGGCTTGGGACTTTCCTTCATCTCCTCTCTGAGGACCATGAGAACGCAGCTCTGGTCACTTGAGGTCCAGACTGGCGGCCACAGACTGCTGCAGATACAGTAGCTGTCAGGCTCTTTGCAGCCGGAACCTCACCACAGCAGTCACAGCTGGCTGAGTGAGCTGGCAGCGCAGCAGGCCACAAGTGCCCCGTCTTTTCTGACTCACGGCCCAGTCTGGCTCTCCGAGTCACGGTAGCGTGCGGCGCGGGGCCTATGGAAGCGCATCAGACGTCAACACACACCCCGACCACTAATCACACATTAACAGTCCCTCTCAGGGGAGGAATCAGTGAGCGAGTTGTGTGATGTCTCCAAATGATCCAGTAAAATGTTTCCCCGCTGTTACGGTAAAGAGGAGCAACAAAATCACACATTAGAGAAAGGTTTACAGCTGGAGCCAGTCATTTTTATAGAAGTCATAAATGTGCTTTTACTGTTTGTGCTGAATTTAGATTCTCACTCAGAATATGTGTGCAAGTGTCAGATGCACTACCTCCTCCGACCACTAGGAAGAACCAGTGATCTGTTTTTGCCAGTGGCTCTGTGGAGCAGCAACTTTTAAAACATGAATTCAAATTATTTTCAGGCAAATATTTGTTATCACAAATTCTTTCTCTTTTTGAAACAATGGCAGCATGAAGACACAGGCATTAGACACATTCCATCCATTGGAATCCCACAGACCAAGAATTCAATTTTTAGGTTTATTGGTTTTATTGCTGTGAACTAAAAATCTGTCCCCTGATAGGGTGCCTGTTGACCTGCTGACCATTTTCTAATTTGTAATGAAAATAAAAATGATTCAGTGTTTCTCCCTGTTAGGAGGGAAAGATTATGCCAGTTTTGCATGATGGGACAAACCATGTTGTTATTAAGGTCGGAGATATACTTGCTTGTAAACTACGCATTTGAATATGCACCCCGACACATCCCTACACATCCCCACGTATCATGGCTGCCTTGCATATCCTGTGTGTGGTTAAAAAGCAAATACATTTGTATTGATGGCATTTTAGGCTGTGCAAAGAGCAGTAGGATCAGACAGTGAGTAATGCAGGGGAAGACAACTATTCGCTGAAAAGGAGCTTAAGTTACACAGAAATTAGGGAAAATTCTAAACCCATAAATGCGCACTTCATGGTAAAAGAGCTTAAACATGCTATTTATTCTGGTAGGAGCATTTCACTGTATGTTTCCAACATGTCAGTGATTGCATGATTGAAGAGGTTCCAGGTATGTTTAATGTTCTATAAACACTTTCAAATGTAACCAAAGCATGTACAACTATGCATGTGCATAGTAATTCAGTAAAATATATGATTTATCTGTCAATCCATACACCACACTACACAGACACGCACTATAAAATCATTTAGTTAATGAGTTAAGTTGAGAAAGAAAGATGAGTCATGGGCTTTTAAATGTTCATTGATTTTATCTGATCTGAAGTAACATTATTATTAATGTTTGTTTATTAACAGGCCCCCTGGCCTCCTGCCATTTTGCATAAGGGGCCTCTGGGCTAAGCAAGTTGAGTATCCCTGCTTTATTGGCATGGCAATTTATGTGTGCTGCCAAAGCACAATTATGAAGAAGTAGAAGGCATACTTTATAAATCCCTCTTGGGGAAATAACATGTTTTCACTCTGTTGTTATTTTTTTATACACACACACATGCACAAACAGAACCCATAGACATGCATCAGTGGAGAGCTGTCAGAGGGAAAGGGCTGCCACTTGTTCAAGAGCACCTCAGCAGTGCCCAGGAGATGAACTGGCACTTCTCTGTGCAACCTTGTTGTTTTCCTTATGGACTGAGCTACTGCTGTCCACCCTATAATATTGAATACAATTATAAACAATGAAATATTAACAAAACAATGTGAAGAGCAAAAGCCTAATAAAACAAACAAAAAAGGTAAATAAAATAAAAAGTAAAAGAATATTATAGTTTTTCTCTATTTTATTTACACAAAAATGGATAAATGCACATAATTCTGAAAACTCAAAGTTCATGTATCAACAACTAGACTCCACTAGACAAGACGGCTAAACTCTAAACACAAGTCTATTCATTGTTGTCACTCCAACAGAAATTGTACTTTTTTTTTTTTTTTTTACAAAAGTTTAAGCACAAATTGCTGATTTAGCACACTTTATTCACCTGGAAAACACTGGCCTTCAAAATGACACACCCTTATTACAAACTGGTCTCACTCTCTG
>JAJHUR010128483.1:1401-12221 GCA_027495735.1 Lutjanus campechanus
ACATCTTCTCCCTCATCCAGGTCTACGCCGAGGGGGTCGACCTCATGGAGCCCATTCCTCTGGCCAATGGACACGTCAGTACACAACATATTAACTCAGTCAAATGCTGAAACCTTAACGCAGTAGCTTTTCCACCTTAAATAATCTGTTGCATCCTTCTTCTTGCTCTTTACCTTCTCTCCACAAACACTTGATATTCCCAGCGGTGTTACAAAAACATTATGCACGTGTTTTTTTCTTCATATTTCAGGAACAAGGGGAGACGGCGCTTCATCTCGCAGTCAGACTGGTTGATAGAACGTCTCTTCACATCGTCGACTTCCTCACCCAGAACAGGTAAACAAAGCAAGAAAACAACAGAGAATCACGATACATTTGCACTTCATTTTTTTTTTGGTCACATACAGAATATAGTATGCTGGAATTTAGTTTTGACTCTGGAGCAAACACTGAATACACCACCATACAAAGACAACACTGATTGCGGCTAATGTAACTGTTGCCAATTCATTATCTCTTAACAAATACTTTCACTCCACTGTCTTGGCTCAACATCTAATTTAAAGAAACATTTACAGATAAGACCAACAGCTAACGTTAGCTACACAAACACACAGCTCATGTTAGCAACAATTACCTAATGTTAGAGGTAATCCAACAGTAATGTAAAGTAATCAAGTTACATTACTTGACTTAACATTGTGATTCTTGGATTAGGTTACAGACTGCAGTTTGTAACAGGTCTTTAGTAACTATATCATAATACAATTATAAAGTAACCTTCTCAACTCTGCGTAATCACTTTCCTCTCATTTTCTTCTTATTTCTCTCTTTAGATTGAAGATATTTGCTTAATTATCAGTCTTTGTCCTTCTCTTATAGAGCTGTGTTTTCTGCACTCTGCTTTTTAAAAACACAACATAAATAGTGTTTAAATATTTTATATATCACACATCTGCAAAATACCACTCTGGACAGTGATTAGTTTACAGTTTTTGTCTTTGGGGCTGAACTTTATACCTCGCATGTTGGTATTTTAAAGCTTTCCTACTCTGTCTCTCTCCGTGTCCCTCGGCAGTTTGAATTTGGATAAGCAGACGGTCAAAGGCAGCACTGCGCTGCACTACTGCTGCCTGACCGACAACAGCGAGTGTCTGAAACTGCTGCTGCGGGGGAAGGCCTCCATAGAGATCGGTAAGAAAACACACCAGCAGCGAACAAGACAGTGGTCTGTTTACTGTCCATCTATTTTTTCCCCCTCTCCTTTTCTCTCTCTCTTTCTCATATCTGGATTCAGTTGCACAGTGTGTTCATAAATCCATCACAGCGTTTTCAAACTAGTGATTTAACACAAACAAGCATGTCTTAGCTACTGCAGACTTTTTGAATGCTTTCGTACAGTTATGGTCCAGATTCTCTTTCTGCCTCCCTGCACTCTTATTTTGAGTCCCATTAATTTGCCCAAAAAGAGAAAAACACATAATGAACAAAGTTTAAGAGAAATTTGCATTTTTTGATAAAAGTTTCCATAGATATTGCAATAATATAGTTATGAATTCTTTTGGAATTCTGATATCGGACAACATTAACTTAAACAGTAAATAAATGAGTAAAAATTTTGTGTTTTCAGCTAATTGGTCACTTAAAGGGACAGTTAGCCTCAAAATCACACTGAGGATACTGAGATTTACTGGTAATATTGAGTTTATCAATTTAATTTTTCACTGTTGTCATAGGGTGCTAAAATTAATCCATTGACCTGCTGAAATCTAATGTTTTTATTAAGCTACAGTCACTTTGTTAGCATGTAAGCACTTGGTTTCATGTTGCCAGTTTGGCTTGGGCCTCGTCAGGCTAAACTTTTCAGGCCTGATTAAAGCTCTATGTGGAATTTATATATTTAGCTATTAAAACCTACTGCAACAGGATTTTCAGTGCTGGCCTTTTTACTTATAACCAATACATTTTTACATTGTTGTAGTATTTACTTCATCTTTTACTTAGTAAGTACTAAATTATTGTAAGTGATCTGCACACTTCTACTACGGTCTCACACAAATGTTTTTCTCTTGCTGCCCTCATCCTCTCTCATCTTCTCATCCTCACACACACACACACACACTCACATACCACACCCCACGTGGTCCAAGTCTTTCAGGTTTAGTTCCCAGTGGTGTGGGCTCTGCCAACAGACCATGGAAACTGTTTCTCACAACACTAATCTTTCTGTGCAGCTCTGACATCAACAAAACAGCCAGATAATGGAGACAGAGAGGAGCAGGACAGGGAGAAACCAGAGAGTTGTTCAGTGTGGGAAACGGTCTAATTACCCATTTCTCATGTCGCAGTGAAATGGGAGGAAAATAAAAGGGCTGTGTGTTTGTGTTCGTGTGGCATGTGTGGATACAACAGTGATTATATGTTTCTGTTGTTTTCCCTTCCAGCTAATGAGGCCGGGGAGACACCGCTGGATATCGCTCGGAGGCTAAAACACCTACAGTGTGAAGAACTGGTGAGCTCACTGTGTTGAGTCTTGGCTTATGCCTGCAAACATATTGTCTCCTGAAAGCATGTAGGAGCTGTCAGTCATTTGTATTTGTATGTGTGTGGTTTTGTTTCTGTGCACAGTTGAACCAAGCACTGGCAGGGAAATTCAACGCCCACGTCCATGTTGAATATGAATGGTGCCTGCAGCATGAAGACTTGGATGAAAGTGATGAAGATCTGGATGAGAAGGTGAGACACTTTTTAAGCAGAAGAAGAGTTTACCAAGTGCTATACAGCTAGAAGAGAAAACAATTTATTTTGTTTTGTTACTAATAAAGAAAATATGTTGTTTAATCCATGGACTTGGCATATACAGATGTTCCACCACGTTCGTTGTTTTTGTGATGATTTCAGCCTGAAAATGTAGTGCGTTTTTTTCAAAAATTGTATTGCCTTTGGTAGCTTTTCAGTAAAACTGGAAATGTTTATCAGTTTGGATGAAATAAAATAACCCCCTGACCTCTTGCTGCCCCTCCAGCCCAGCCCTCATCGCAGAGACGAGCGTCCCGTTAGCTGTTACACTCCGAGCAGTAACTCCCACCTCCAGACCAGTCTGGGCTCTGCGGGCCGCGACGCCGCCAGCCTCACCAAGGACAAGCAGCGTTCCTTCATGCCCAACCTGGTCAACAACGAGACATACGGCACCATCCTCAACACCAACCCGCCTCAGCCCGCCACCACCTCTGCTCCACCCCTGCCCCCGAGGAACCTGGGTAAGCTCAGAACTAGAAGAATTGGAAGACAGATGTAGATATGTGAGTGTATATCATCATCATATGGATTAAAAAGATGTTAATCACAATCCGGCTAAACCTGATATCCTTTCTGACCTGAGTCTGACCTGTTTGTCTGCCTCAGGGAAATGATAATTATAAAATATGCCCTAGATGAACAACCTCATTTTGATCTGTGTCTGTGTGGGCCGAGTCTCATTTGGCTCTGTATCACTGGTTTCCAAGGCCTTTATGTTAATTACTAAGCAGGTCTCAGTGACTTTTTGACCTGTTTCAGAACCACAGATGTCTCTGGGTATTGGAGCAGGGAAAAGGCACATTGGAGACAGATGGATGGGTAGCTTTTCCAGAAAGTTGTTGACCTCTTTACTACACCCCTGATGTTGTGTAAAGCGGAAATAAAAACAGAATACAGTGATTTCTTTTTGACTTGTATTAATTTGAAAAAAGTACAAAGACAAGATATTTAATGTTCAAACTCATGAACTTTATTGGTTTTTTGTAAATAGGCATTCGTTCTGAAATTAATACCTGCGACACGTTTCAAAAACATTGGGACATGGGCAACAAAAGACTGAGAAAGTTGCTGCAAAATGCTCGAAAAACACCTGTTTGGGTATGAAGAGGCATAATCGAAAGGCTCAGTCATTCATAAGCATGTATGGGGTAAGGTTCACCACTTATTAAAAAATTGCCTTGGCAAATAGTCCAACAGTTTAAGAGCAACGTCTCTCAACATACAATTACAGGGAATTTAAGGATTTCAGCATCTACAATCCATAATATTACTAAAAGATTCAGAGAATCCAGAGAAACCTCTGCATGTAGGGGACTAGAGCAAATACCAACTTTGAATACCTGTGTCCTTTGACCCCTCAGGCATTAAAAACAGACATGATTGTATCAGGGATATTAGAACATGGGCTCGAAAACACTTTGGAAAACCACGGTAGCAAACATGTCGCCGCATCTACATAATGCAAGTTAAGATTCTACCATGCAAAGAGAAAGCCATATATCAACAACACCCAGAAACACTGCAGACCTCTCTGGTGCCCGAGCTCATCTGCATATTTCAGCAAGATGATGGCAAGAAACATTCTGCACGTGTTACAACAGCGTGGCTTCATAGCAAAAGAGTTCAGGTACTACAGCAGTCCAGACCTGTCTCCCATTGAAAATGTGTGCCACATTATTAAGTGCAAAATACGACAACAGGTGATGTATCACAGCGGTAAATATGCCCCCGTCCCAACTCCTTAGGAACATGTTACAGGCATCAAATTCAGAATGAGTGTATATTCACAAAAACAATAAAGTTAATCAGTTTGAACATCAAATATCTTCTCTTTGTTCTGTATTCAATTGAATATAGGTAGAAAAGGATTTGCAAATCTTTTACTGATAAACATCTATACATGCACTGCTGAAAAACTTCGTCAAAGCATTACAGGCCAACCGGCTTGCGACTTGTCCACCACTGTCGGTCTTTAATATCATTAGTGGCCATCTGGAGTTCTGCCAACAGAGCGGTGGAGAAACAACCAGCTGTGTTGCCCACCGCACCCCCCGGCCTCGGCATTCTGCACATTCCCTTTCCCCATTAACTGTCGCTTTCAATTACACTCACATGAAAATGGCCAGACTTTTAAAGCGGACGCTGGTTCTGGCAAAGTGCAGTGCACTCTCTCTCTCTGTTTCTCTGTCTCTCTTTTTCATCTTAATAACTCTTCTCATTCTCCATCTCTCACTCTCTCTCTCAGTCCAGTTAGCCGGTCTGGGAGGGATCGGTCAGTCTTCAGCATCCAGCAGCTGGAAGCCCGGTTCTTTAGACCTGGTTGGCCGACAGAGGTCGTCATCAGACCCACCCAACATGCACCCTCCTGTCCCCCCCATGAGACTCACTTCAACCGGAGGTATGGACCCCAATAGACCCATTCCTCCCCCTTAAACTGGATTAGACTTGATGTAAAGGCATGTTGGTACAGTACACTGTTGTAGATTCAAAGTTATGAGTCCAGTTCATGCAGACTGAGGAGCATAGTTCAGTGTACTAAGAAAGAATAAGTTAGGAGGCGTTTAAATGTTTGATTGCACACATTGTATTACCTGTTAATTTACAGGTGCTGGATTTGAGTATGAGTTTAGTTTATTTGCACAAGTTAAAATCTAACAAATGATATAAACAGAACAATGAAAATTAATGTGCAGGATGATAAGAGCACATAAGAGCTTATCGATTACATCTGCCTAATTGACACATAAACTAATTCTTACACTGTTTAGTGATTATCTAACTGCTCCACTTTGTGTGGAACATCATCAAATAATGCACCAGACGCCCCTTTTTGTGTGATGGCACACAGTGTCTGGAAAAGAAAGCCACCACTGTCACGACACCTGTTATCTCTGACCTGGGTTTTAAGTTTTGTCGAGCCAGCTCATGCAAAGAAAGCCTGGCTATGTTGAGCTGCCTTCAAAGTACAGCCCTCAGAACTGTCCAGTTGTGTGCATCTAACCTCCCCACCGCACACAGAGATTACACATCGTCCTAACTCCTCCGTCCATGACATTGTGTCTTGTATTTATTTGCTCATTAAAGTGTTAGTAGATTCAAGTTCGTCATAGTTTTTGTCATCAAAAAAATGGCTGATGAAAGGTATTAGTCCACAAAATAAACACTGCGTCTGTGAATGTGTGTTGGGATATAGAGTCATTTCATTGCTCCAATTACTACCATCTCCTGGGATGTATTGGATTTATAAATATAAAAATAGTGTATTTGCCTCGTGATTCAGATCCGCTCCTAAGTTTAATAGCTTCTTACTTGGCTCATGCGTCACGCTTTCACAAAGTTTTTCCATAATCCCGCTGACAGACAAATTGCACCAAAAACATAACCGTCTTGGCGGAGATAAAATGGATGAATAGATGATGATTACTAAGAACAAATGAAAGAAAACTGAGAGGACTAACAGCTTCCAGACATGGGCTACAACTAATGATTGTTTTCTTTATTGATTAGTCTACTTTAATCTATTAATCTGTGATTAATATGTATCGTTTAGTGCGCAAAAAACATACTAAACGTACTAAAACCCAGTTTGATGTCTTTAAATAACTTTTTTCTCTAACGGTTAAGATTTAGAGGTGTGGTTTATATTGTTTCTAAAAAATGTTAGCCTTGTGATCACCTTTCCTCTTTTTTTTTCTTTTTTCACTCATGTCTCCTTTTACTATGGTATCTATTTTTGCATCCCATTGGTGGTGTTTATTTCCATCTCATATTCGGTGTATCTACTGCCTATTTTATGCATAAGTGCGTTGTACCATAAGTGCTTTGACCTCTGTGGGTTGCTCTTTTCCCCTCTTTATTTTTTCTGTTCTAGATGGTGCTCTCTCTACATTTCTCTTGTTTTTCCCATACATTTTTTGTTTGTCAACCTTGTTTTCCTCTTTTCTCTTAAGTTTAGGAGTTTAGGAGACTGAGAAAAGGGAGCTTAGGGGTGGATTGGTGAGAGGGGGAAAGTAAATTCTGATGTTTATTACATATATTGTATTTTTGCTCTTTGCTCTTTTCATGAAAATCAATAAAGAGATTTGTCAAAAAAATGTGTTCAGTTTGCAACGATATGAAACAAAAAGCACTCAGTGTGTGTCACTGTGTGCCCCAGGTCTCGGTCCTGCTCCTGTGGCGAAGATGGAAGCCATGACCATACAGGCAAAGTCGGGCCAGGGACCAGTGGGGTCCAGAGTGGCGCCACCTAAATCTCCTGCAAGGTAAGAACAGCCATTTTCCAAGGCGCCTGCAACTATAAATTCAATATAAACATATATAGAGCCAAGTGTTTAATGGTGTTTTTGCAGCTTCATTAGCTACACAGGAAAACAATAGATTAATATAACACACAGGAACAACCTCAGGGGTTGTGTATCTTGTGAATCCTGGTCTTGTAATGTGGTATTTGTTTCCCAAGACGAATGAGCCGACATGGCTGCTGTTTAGCCGCTTCATTGGCTCCCAGGCTCAGCTCTGTGTCGAGCCAGATGAGCAATAACTCTCCTCCGCAGTCGCCCTTTTGTCTTTTTTATCTCCCACAGGGCTGGCGGTGCTGTAATAAATCTGTAACAGAGCTGTTGAGAGTCTTAAAGACGAGGACATTTCTTGCTGTTAGATTCTTGTCATTACGTGACTATTACTTTGTCGATGGGAGCACATTTTTTACATTCTTTTTTGTTTTGTTTTGTTTTGTAGCAATGATAAAAGCTTCAACAGAGGACCTCTAAATCGAACACAATCTATTGAAAGACCAGGTGAGTACACAGATAAGAGTCACAAAGTATCAAGTCTATTGAATCTGAGTCTGAAGCTGTTTTTACTATCTGTCAGATCCTGTTTCTTCTGTGGAAACGTGGAAAGTTTTGTTGTCGTTGTGATATAATTTCCTCTTCCTGTTCCAGCTAAGGAAGTGCCAGGATGCCCCCAGAACTCCATCGGTCAGTCTCTGCCTCCAGCCCCGATGCCGAGGAAGGCCTACCCAGTGAGTCCCTTATTCTTCCCCTCATTATCATCCAGAAACCTTTGATTGTAAAGTGCTTATTCATTCATTCTGTTACACCAATTCACTGGCTGCCGATTTCCCAAGTCATGGTTTATTCCGTTATTAGTGTTGTGTAATTCCCTTCTGTATGCTGCAGTTTGACCTTTTGTCTCAGTGTTTCCAGTGTCTACTCATGCAGTAAATTTCCTTCCTGAACTCTAACAGGCAAAGAGCTTCTTTCTCAGTTTTTGTAGAGAAGCAGTTTAGCTTTCTTTTAGGGTTTTTAAGATGGAAGAATGGGGGTTAATTTACAACTTTCTAGTCTGTCTAGTCTTAGTCTAGTCTTGTTTGTCAGCCAAAGAAGAATTCTGGGATTATAGCAACTATTTTTGTTTTTTTGTTTGTTTGTTTTTTGTTTTTTTTGATGCACCAACTACATGTTATCACTGGATGAATCAGTGGTTTTAAAGGTTTTTTTTTCATTATTTTTGTTAGCCATTTTCTTTGTAAAAATCAAACCAAATCACACTCAACTTATACAATGTGCACAAGAAATACATTTATTAGGTCAGAGGTGCAAAAAATACACAGAAGCAGTTCAAAATGCAACAAGTCAAACAGTAGAGACAAACTATATGTTAATTCTAATTTTTGTTTAGTAAAAAAAAGAACATACATTAAGACCTTGTGTCAACATTTTTTTTCTCTGGCGGAAAAGCACAGGCAGAGTGGTGAAAGAAATCACATCAGAAATCATAATTTACCTCAGAGTGCATTTAAGCTACAATCTGTACATGGTACAACACCCTCTGTCCTTCAGACGTTTGACTGTGGTAAGGAAAAACTCTCCCCAAAAATCCTTTTAACAGGGAAAGATAGAAGAAACCTTACGAAGAGCAACAGAGGAGGCATCCCTCTCCTAGGACAGACAGACATGCAATAGATAACGCTATGTGAGCAATATATAACTAGTATTATATCCTGTCAAAATTTAGTTAGCTGACCAGTGTTTACTGTTCCTCTTTTCTTTGTGTTGTTCTGTTATACTGTTTTGCTGTTTTGTTTCGTCCTTGTACTGTTTTGTTTCATCTTTTGTCTTGCAATTTAAGAAAAACACAAGTTTTCCTCAAAGCGTTTAACAAACTCTACAACATACCACATCTCTCAATTTGAAAAAGCAAAAAAAAACAAAACAAAATGTGACAAAAAAGGGAACAGTACCAGAAGAAAGATGCTAAATCATCCTGAAGAGCTTTATCTCTTAATGTAATCAGTGTAACTTGGCCTAAGTTCCCGATAATAATACACAATCATCCTAATACTACAAGACAAACAAAAATGAGATGGATTGCACTACGACTGTGTTGCTGCATCTGCAACACGCAATTGTACCAGTTTCTTTTCTCCATTTTCAGAAGCAGCGGCCGAAGCGAGTGAAAGCCATCTACAACTGTGTAGCCGACAACCCAGACGAGCTGACCTTCTCTGAGGGCGAGGTGATCGTGGTGGATGGAGAGGAGGACCAGGAGTGGTGGGTCAGTATCTCTCCCGCTGCACATTCACAGTTTTCAGTTTATGCATTATGCTCCCAGATCGAAGCACAAAGCACTTCGCAGACCAGCTCATGTCCCGCTCTGGTCCTTATGGATGTCAGCACACTCGGTAACCATGGCGGCTGAAGCAAAAAGCCATGACCTCACTCTGGCTGATATTCCCCCTCCTCCTCTTTTTCCGCCTGCTGCTGTTTCCTCTGTGGAGCCCCTTGTGTGAACCATCAACCAGCTGCAACTTGTTTTTGTCCGAGCCACCTCTGCAGAAATGACCGTATTTAGTCACTCCCTCTGTGTCCCAGCAAGGACCCTAAAGTCCCCCGAGGTCCCCGCCATGCTTCCTCTCTGTCCCGCGTTCAGCGGCGTTATCACTCTTTGTGTGTCTGAAATATCGAAGTGAAAGCACAGTAATGAGGAGGGATGAAGTCATCTGGAGCGAGTGTCACTGTGCTGCTTTAGTTGGAAGTTAAATTGGTTTTTAGCTGGAAAACAGGTTTGTTTTATGACTCAAGCTACCAAGTTATGAAAACATTTCATGGACGAAGTAAAATAAACGAGAGAAGGATGTTTTCTTGTTTGTAGAAGCAGTGTTTATAATGAGAGTTTGAAACCGCATCAACAAATTGCTCATTACTCTGTATTTATTTTTATTTTTAGGCTTGTCTAAACATGCAGAAACATGTCCCAGCTTTTTATTTTCAGGTATAGAAGACGTTTAAAATGCTTTAAATGGACATAATAAGTACTGTCTTCTATTGGCCAAGGTAATATAATATGGGAATGGCATTTTAGATATCAAACTGTTAATTGTGATTTAGCCTCTCATAGTCCACTTTGTGTGTGCTCCATTAGGTGGTGTGTAGTGGTGTGTAGTGGGGCTGTTTTTCAGTAAAAGATTTGCAAATCCTTTTCTACCTTTATTCAATTGAATACAGAACAAAGACAAGATATTTAATGTTCAAACTGATCAACCTTTTTGTGAATATAAACTGAATTAGGACACTAATTGTCCATAAATTGACATAAAGTTTTAAAGGTGAAATTCTTTCCCAGTCTTGCTTGTTATACGACTGCAGGTGCTCAACAGTCTCTGGGTTCGCTGTTGAATTTTTTGCTTTATCATGCACCACACATTTTCAGTGAGAGACGAGTTGGAACTGCAGGTCAATATACTGTAGTAACCAAAGTCTTTGAAACTGTTAGAACACATGCAGAATGTTTCTTGGCATAAGCAGGGACGTCTCTGAAAAAACATCTGGATGGCAGCATAATATGCATAATCCAGACGTATTATGTTGTTCCAAAACTTGAATGTACATTTCAGAATTAACAGGGACTTCACAGATGTGACAGTTACCCATCATGCCATGGGCAATAACACCTCCCCATACCATCACAGATGCTGGCTTTTGAACTTTGTGCTGGTAACAATCTGGATGGTCCTTTTC
>JAJHUR010128485.1:0-11666 GCA_027495735.1 Lutjanus campechanus
ATATTTTTAATTAAGCAAAGAAAATGATGAAAACAAACAATAAATTGATTAGTGACAAGTATTTTCAAAGTATCAATAACCTGATATATCTTATTTGGGGGTCCTAAGCAGTATGGAAAAGTATGAAATGTGTGGAATTTTAGTAAAAATCAGGTCTGAATAAGTATGGAAAACAGAATATTTGTTTCTAGACTATTTCCCCTTTTATGTTTTCTGATCATACAGGTGTTTTTCTTGCTGTTCGAGCTCGAAAGCAAGGCAAGAGGTATGGCGTGTGCCTGAACGCAGCTCTGCGGAGCTGCTTCTACTGTGCCCGTACATCACAACCTAGAAAAACAGCTCTGCCTCAGGTGTCTTCTAACTGTACAAAAAAAAAAGCATTGCATCACAAATAACATCAGGTGCATACTTGTCACTGTTTGGTGAAAATCAACCACGACGATTTCGTGAGACTATGTGGAGGACTCCAATACGGTGCCAGCATTTGGTTTGTGAATGGTACTTTAAAAAAAATGATTTAGGACAGTTTTTATGTGGAAAATTTAAAAAAAATCTGCAATTTGAAATGGTTTCTTTTTTGGAGTCTACGTCCATGTGATTCCGGCCCGCGATGACTGTCAGCGTTGTACGGACGTTGTTGTTGGCAGTGTAATGTTGTCATGGAGCCAGTTGCTATGTGCCAGTTCCACACTACATGCTACGTGTGTACTGTATGCACTATACACTCATAGTATGCTGTTTTTGCATTTAGTATTGAACAAAGCAATCAATGTACTTTTCCCTTTTGTGCAAACAGGAAAGGAGCGATGTGTGTGCCAATAGGCATCAATCACTTTGGAAAGCAGCTGTTAAACCTCACAAAGAGCCTCAGCAACACAGTGTTTTGTTTTGTTTTTACAAGAAAAGAAACAACTAATATATTACATTTAATGCTGAAATTACAAGAAGGCACAGCTGATTAAGAATTTGTCGCTGTTGTTTTACTTCCCCGCTCTATATGCAAATAAACATGTTTGCAAAATGCGTGGTTGTTTTTTTTATCCCTGCTGGGACAAACAGGCACAATGTTCTTTCCACAAAGACATAAATTAATGTATGGCATTTGTAGAATTAACAAGAACGCCCAAATGATTAAGAATTTGTGATAGACAGCATTCTGCAAAGTTTATAAAGTTATTCCTTGCTCAGTAACTCTCAAAATAGTGTAATCTTTCTGGGTTTACTGGTCTGGGGTTACTTGTGTGTTCACAAACATCTGCCGCAGGTAAGAGAGCCCGTGCTTGATTTGCATTACAATAAAACAAATGATGGACTTACAGGACGTCAGTCAGTCAGTCATTCACATGTTAATATCAGGTCTGGACAGAGCCAAAGAGAAAACAAAACTAAAGCTACCAGGGGTTCACGTTTGTACTGAGACCTGGAATATTGTTATACCGAGGAAGAAGTCAACACTTTATGATTGTGAGGCAATCATTAGTTCTTTTTTAATGATTTCTTAACAGATTTATTTAAAGAGACGGTTCACCCCAAAATCAAAAAATGCATATTTTCCCCCTGGCCTGTAGTGCTGTTTATCCGTTAAAGATTTTTTTTTTCTTTAATGTGAGTTGCAGAGTTTTTCTGTCCAGTGTAATGGGACTAAATGGCACTCAGCTTGTGGTGATCAAAGCACCAAAAAATACATTTGAAAAATTCAAAACCAGCATCTCTTTCCAAATATCCTGACTCAAGATAATCCACACACCTTGTTAAGAGCAGTCTCATGTCGGAACTATTTTCTTTCTGTTAGGAAAAAAGTAGTTCTGGTACATTCTACTGCTGAAAGAGAGAAAGTAGTTCCTGCATGAAACTGCTCACAGCAAGTTCTGTGGATTATTTTGAGTAACTACGTCATGATTTCTGGAAAGAGACGTTGCTGTTGAGCTCATAGTACTTTTTTTTGGCGTTTGTAGCACTGCAGGACTTGTGCCATCCCGTTCCATTATATTGCAGAGAAGGCTGCAATCTCCAAAACTCTGCAGCTCACACCAAAACAGTATAAATGGATAAATAGCACTACAGGCCAGAGGAAAAATATGCATTTTTGATTCTGGGATGAACTGTTCCGTTAACTGCAACAGACATGAGATATGCTGTAACTGGAAAGAGTATGTTGCTCTGATTCCAGCAGTATGTGTTTTACATTTTTATATTCTGATTTGACTCAGAGAAGAGGAGGTTTGATTGTTGGCACAAAATGTGTCAGTTGGGTGCTAACAGAAGAGCTAAATGTACAACAGAAAAGACTTGTTGAGAGACACGGAGAGCGTCAGTAGGGCTGTTTTTACTGCAGATTGGCTGTGTTCACCATCTGCTCTTGTGTGCCTGTTGCGACTTTATGTCTGTCGTTATGTTGCCTCGGCCTCCAGCTCGATGCTGTTCCAGCGCAGACGGCCCTCTGAGGATGAGTGACAAGTGTTGAGGCAGGCACATGACCACTCGATGAGGAAGCACGATGCCAATGACAACACCTTATGCTGTCTGAAGGGGAAATGTTGCATATTTTATCTTTAAGCCCGGAGACAGCTGAGCCGCTGCTCGCACACAGGCAGATGTAGCTCAGTTGTTGAAAGGTGTTCCTGATGTTTTATTCAGGGTCTATATTTCAGGCAGCATCTGAATCCTAGTTTCTCTCCCCTCTCTGTTTCCTCCTCTTTCTTCCTTCCCAGGCTGAATACGTGTCCCAACAACTGCTCCGGCCGCGGCGAGTGTCGTGTGGGGAACTCCACCGGTTCGGTGTACTGTGACTGTGAGCCCAACTGGAAGGGGGAAGCCTGTGACGTCCCCTACTGCCTGGCTGACTGCGGCTCCCCTGACAGAGGTCGCTGCCGGGGCAAGACATGCGTCTGCAAGACCGGATGGCAAGGTGGGCTGGCACTGCAGCAGCATTGGCTTCGGCTGCCAGTGACCTCATTGTCTCTGTCTCACGCGCTGCGCTGGGTTGAATAACCACAATGTCATCGGGTTGGCCTCAACAGGCCCACACATGCCAAACCCTCCTCAGCGACTTAAATAAGCTACGTTTTCTGTACAAAAAGAACAGTGACTCTGGTCCCAGGGGAGGATATATCATAAATCTAGCTGCCAAGAACAGCCACAATTAATACAGGATATGCATTGAAATACAGTGTGCCTGCTTTCTATTTTCAACACTGTTATGGAGCATGTGCGGCACTTTCAGTAGTAAAGAAAATGAAGATTAGATTAGTAACTCTGCTCATGCCTTTGGGTCTCTTTTATAGCTATTCCAACTGCTTTTAAGCCATGTTTCTGCAGGTATTTCTGCACAGTAGTACATAAAGATTAGGCCACACTAACATTATTTAAATACAATACTTTTTTTTTTTGGCTCCCAAGATCCAAGACCTCTAATGTGCACACAAAATGATTATTTCTCTTAAATTTGTTTTTGTTAAATTCTGTGTCAGTGAGTGAGTAATTCATTCACCTGACAAGTGTAGCCTATCAAAATGCTGATTAAACAGCAGGTTTATTGCACATGTGCGCCTTGGACTGGTCACAATAAAAGGACACTCTAAAATGGCAGTTTGATCTTGGAAAAAAGACGTTTATTGGGCAATGAACTATGACCTTTTCACATAGGGTTTTCTTTTTCCGCCCTGCTCTGCCTCTGATTGGCTTACCTGATATTCTTACCCTAACCAGTCACTTGCTGTGCCTAAACCTAACCAACCTTACCAACAAAGGCTACCAGTACTAGTGACTAGTATTCACAGTTAGAACACACATGAAAATGTGGGAAACGTGGAATAACTTGAAATGTGAATTGGTGTCACATGTCGGATACCTGATGAATGCCCACGCTACCATGGGTGTGGTCAGTGTGCAACACTATTATACTATTATGGAGATATCAGAGGTTTACAGCTATTTTCTTTTAGAAACATACCCAGGAATAAATGAAAACAAACATTCTCAGTAAAAATCCAGTGCAGCTGAGCACTAAGCAGCTCCAGCGGAGCAGTTGGAGGTTTAGTAAAGAGTGTTACTGACTTTATCCTTCCAGATTTTGCCTGTTTATCTGGTGATTCAACCCAGTGCCTCTTCAGCTTTAAGCCTCCAACCACTATTATGGAGGCTCCCGCTGCCCCCACAACATCCATCTGCTGTAACCTGATGGACTTGAAATGAACTTTTTGCAGGATCAGCTTCCTCATCTTTTTTTTTTTTTGGTTGAGTCATGAATATCGGGTCTTTTTTATTTGGTGATGACCTGACACCACTGTATCCTTTTTGAATCAGACCATATGGGCGTTTTAAGCGCTCTATTAGTTCTTAAACGGCTCCACTGCGCCGGGCTGCACAAGCAGAGACAACGGCTTAATTTAACTGCCGTTATATCAGCAGCTCAGTGTGCTCACGATCTAATTACTAAAGCTGAGGGAGTTGAGAAACAGACTGGCATTTTTTTTAGCCTTTATTACCCTGTCATGGTGTGTTAGCCGAGGAATAGCACACTTAGTGTACTCTGTGCTGCCAGCTTCCAAATGAACTCATTTTCTACACCAACCAGAGCAAAAGCAGAGACAGATGCCTGTTTAGTCAAGCCAGCCTTGCATTTAATCTCTCTTTCACAGATGCCTAGCCTTGAACGAATTACATCTTTATGGGGGCTAAGGCCGCGTTTGTTTTATTCACGGAAATGCCACCAAGGTGCAAAGGTAATTTTGTTTGCTTAGCGATACTGTTGTCAGGTCGAAGAATATTAGCCATCAGGGACTTATTTCAGCTACCGAACAAAACAAAACAGAGCATGGGTAAAGTGACCTTGATTGTTGCAGTGAATCACAACACTTCCTTTCCTGTCACGTGGCCGCTTCTGCATTGTTTTGATAACGATCAATAAGGAACTCCCCCCGGTGGTTAACATCCTGTTTCTGCGGTAAGATGGAGTGATAGCACAAATAGGCTGATGAATGTTATATTCCAGGCTGGATTTTTATCTATGTTTAATCAGGGAGGATGGACAGACTGTAAATGAACAAGATCAACAAACTGCACCACAACCTGCGCAGCTCAGAAAGATCGACAGGACGAGGACAATTTTCTATTTCTGACTTGGCAGCTGTTTGCCAAAAAACTTCTCAGAATCTTTTCCCCTCATTCAGAAGTGATTCCGGTTTATGCTGCCGTCATTGTTCTCGCCCAGTAACAGTGGAGGGCAGTTCTGGTCAGGGTCGTCTGTCTGTAAAAGAGTCTTTCCACTCTTATCCGTGAAGCCTTAAAGTAATAGTTTGGATTATTTGAAGTGGGTTTTTATGAGGCACTTATTGACAGTCAGTGTGTTGCTTGAGTAGATGGTGGTCAACACCCGCCTGGAAGCAGAGAGGAGTACCATCACTGAAGCAAAGCTCTGAACTGTTGTGTACAGGGTCTGCAGTAAAACATTTTTTAGCCACTTTACAGGGTTCAAAGTTTGTTTTTTTCACTTGACCTGGTAGGTAAGTGGGTCAGAAATCTTTTTTTACTTGCCCCTGTACAAATAGTTTTAATATCAAACAACAGCAAAGACTAAAGTTAATTGTCCTGTTTAATCTAGGGCTGCAACATCTATAAAATGTGATGTTAAAATAGTGAAAAATGTCCATCCCAGTCTCTTAAATTCCCAAATGTCTCGTCCTTTTAGTCCAAAACCGTCTGAAAAGCGTCTGAAAACTGCATTTTTTGCCATTTTGCATAAAAAAATTACTTTAATAATTAATTGATTGTCAGAATAGTGTAAGAGTTTAATTTAATGCCCAATCTAAGAACAGTTTTTAGTGTCAAGAATATTTTCACTGCGATATCTTGCTGTCAGACAGCCTCTTCTGACTGGAAACTGCAGTTATCTAAACCAGTCATGTTCAATCAGTGTCCATCAGTGAAATCAGTAACTTAACCCTCCAGACCACGGGAGTTTGCGGTGTACGGCTGCCTCAGTTAGTTAGTTAGTTAGTGTCATTGTGCAACTTCTCTGTTTAAAAGGTTAGTTCAGATTCACTAAAGTCACACAATAACACAAACAAACTAATAAATCGAGGCAGCGGTAGACCTGCAGCTCCAGTGCTCTGAGAGGTTAAATTGCTGGTCTGAGCAGAGAAAGAACAACATTTGGTTCATACAATGGTTGTTTCCTAAATGAAAAGGCTGTGTGATGACGAGGTGAAGCCGTGAATAGTTATTGTTTCACGTTCAATCTCGTTAAATCTCTCCTGACATCAAAGACAACTTCTGTAATCTGTCACCTTTCTCTACATAGCTGATAACCTCACATTTCACAAACTTTTGGTCCTACTTTCTCAGGCTAAATTGCTCCACAGCTGCATAATCAGTCAGTTATCTGAAGGCTTAAAGTGCTTCTTTAACCTCTCTGAACTTTCTGTCACCTCGCTTTTATAATGCAGGAGATGAAATCAATAATAGATCATGTTTTTTTCACCTACACAGTCAATTCATTGAAAGGAGATGACCCCTCTCTAGTACACTCTGCTTAACTGCAGGACATTATAGTGAACTAATGAAGCCTTTGAGCGTTTAATCCTGCGTTAATGCAGGGACATTCTCACAAGTTTTTTCTGGTTTTCATGCAGATTCATTTTGTTGGTATTTATTATCTCTTTTAAAGTATTGTGTGTTTATCATATGCAAGTGCAAAAAAGAACTTCCTGTATCATTTAGCCTCCCGTGGAGCCCTCACTCTGTGGTTTCCTTCCCTCTTCAGGACCAGACTGCTCCATCTCAGTGCCTGCCAACTCCTCCTTCTGGAGCCGTGAGGAGTACGCCGATGCCGGGCTGGCCAGGGCTTCCCACAAGGCCGCGGTGGACCAGGGCATCATGTGGATCATCGGAGGCTACGTCTTCAACGCCTCCGACTATCACATGGTCAAAGCGTAAGTGCTCTCCCCTGCGAGCGTCTACTCTCGGATTTCAGGCATTTGGCTGCTGCTCTCATCCAAGAGTGCTGCGAGACACGAGGCCCGCTGTTGCTATGCGACTGTAGGGAATGTGCTTTTGAAACGCTGTGTCTCTGTTGCAAAAAATTTAAATATTTTGAACTTACATGCTTGTTATACGAGTGCTAAAGTAATACCCGGCTGTCAGCGCTGTCAGGAAGAAGCCAGAGGACTTCCTGTCTGTTGAAAATCAACGAGAGGGAAAGCACGAGTCTGCACAGACAGCTCTGTGTCTGCACAGACTGAGGGATGTGATTAAAACCATAAAATTACAGGATGGGCTGACGCTCCTCACCCTGAACTCCACCCAGGAAGGTCACACTTATTCCCTCGGCTCGTATTTTGGTTTTATGGGTTTCAGCCAGGCCTTTTTTATCTGCTTCGGCTATCATATGAGACCACAAAGGAGAATTCTGCAGACTTTACATGACTCCTGGGCACCTTGACATACTTGGATTGGACAATAGCGTAATTCTCCTCCTCAGTACTATTAAACTGTTTAGCTTCTTCCTGATGTGGCTGCAGTGTTCCAGGTATTTCCAGAGCAAACAAAACTATACAACTAATGTTAAGGAAAGAAATCCAGTAAAGGCACATGATGGGTTGAATTTCACTTGTCTTTTTGACAGGGTTTTTGGTAGGTTTAGGGTTCAGATATTCAGAGTCATTGAACTTTGAATCCTTGATTGAGGCGCATGTTGTATATTGATAGCATTGTAGTTTTTATGTTTGGGCATGGAGACCGTTGGCAGCTTGATGCTCAGATAAGAGTAACCCATAAAAAAATATTAAAGCTGCACCAGACAAAGTCCTACGAGGGCAGCTCCACATAGTTCAACATTTTAAAAAATACATGCAGCAAAATGTAAGAATTCTACTTTAAAACATTCAAAAATTACTGAAATTATCACAAAAAACCCCAAAACCCAGAAATAACAGTTTTGACAACTTGCATGTATCACGTTGCTGAAGTTAGCATGCTAACCAGCTAGTTTTGGGTTGTCCTTTCTCGTTTACATTTTTGTACCTCAAAAGGCGATAAATCACTGTCTGCCCTCAGTCCAACAATATCAAGGTGATTTCCTTGACCTTCTCCGTAAAGAGGTGGGCGCTGACTGATGCCCCACCTGCCTTTCGCTTCTCTCCGGCTTCACGCCTCTTTTGTCCCCGCCTGCTCTGTCTTCACTGTCCCCAGAGTCAAAGTCACAGTAAATCACCTCGGTGTAATTCCTGTCCTCAAAATGGCCTCAGAGACTGTTTTCTGTCTCAGTCCAGCCCTGTTCCAGGAGGCAGCTGAGCCCAGTTCCGGTGCCCATTCTGGTAGCATTCCCCGCTGCGTCTCCCCGTCCCAGGCCTGAAAAACTTCCTCCCCCTGATTGTCCACATCTCCTGTGCTTGTAGTGTAAACTCCAACACTCCCCCGGTGCTCAAAAATTGGGGTTGGGGCAGTAGTTAGTGGTTACTCTGGTAATATGCTGCCCCCTAGTTGTTTGGAGTATGAATTCGACTGGTTGGCAGTTTTTACATATTGCACCTTTTATATAAAAGCTGGAGAGAAGCGTCTTAGCTTAGCTTTAGCGTTAAGACTGAAATCGGGCGGAAACAGTCAGCTGGATGAATGTAATGTGGTGTCGATCTTCTCACCTAAAACTCAGCAAGAAAATTTCCCAGAATGTTGGACTGTTCCTTTAAATATCATTATATACCAAACAGGCAAGAACATCAAAGGTTTTACTGGCTGGAGTCTTTGCTCACTGCTATGTAAGAGACTATTTTCAATTTTCAATTTTCTCTACTCCTTTTTAAACTGAATATCTGTGGGTTTGGGACAAAACAAGCCATGTGAGGATCATCGTGGGCTTTGGGAAACAGTAACTGACGTTTTTCACCATTTTCTAGGACAAAAACAATAGTTGCAGCAGCTAATTTGAAGTACTGTATGTAGCTCAAACCCCAGTCTACTGTATGTAGACGTGTAAACTCAGAGCACTATAATCCGTATTCAAAGTCACATTTTAATGCCCCATCAGCTGTTGTGTGGGTGTAAGGAATTGCCCAATGTTATTGTGAGTGCTCCCTTGCATCTTACCGACTTCACAAGGGAGAAAGAAGAGGAAGTTTTTGAGCTATGAGTCAAGATTTCCATTTCTAACAGTGTTCCCACGGGCTCCGTCTTTGTCTGGCTGAACTGGGTTTACCTTGTCTCGTCACATTCAAGTGATCAAGGGAGTCTTGACTGAACAGTTATTTAAATTTGTTTTGACATGTAAAAATGATTGAAAACACAAGAGATCAGGACGCACTTGTACACATTTTGTCAGTGAGAAAAAAAAAACAAATCCTCCTTGCAGAGTTCTTTAAAAAAACGTTCTGTCATGATCACCATACCTCTCGGTTCTCTTGCTCCCGTAGGTATAACCTCAGCAGCAAGAGCTGGCTGACCCTCGACCCCTCCGTCAACACTGTCACGCCACGATATGGACACTCCCTGGCTCTGCATGAGGTATGTGGATGGGGGGAATCAGGATGCACATTAAGACAACACAATATGACTCAGTACTGTACATTTCACTGTTAATATAATGCATTTTACGTGCATTTATAGTTTTTTGAACTCCAAAAGAGGATGAGAAAAGAACAGATGACAACTAAATTAAATGGAAGCTCTAGGAGAAATATTATAAACTCCTCGTCCTTTTATTTATGCTTCCAGTAGTCTACTTTGTTGTCTGGAACTAATATATAAATCTCTGGGTTGTGATATGCTGCAGTGAAGTGGTGAAGCACTTCCTTCTCAGCCAGAAAGACTGTTAGGAGCCACTGATGGAATAATAAATTAGAGCGAAGAGGATTCAGAGGAAGACGCAGTCTGTCTGCTCTGTGGTTTGAGAGAACTGAGTTCGTGCATTACAAACACTCTGCAGCTCAAATTGCATCACGGCGCACGAATGTGTCTTGTAAGTCGGTGCGGGCCCGCAAGACAAATCTGAAATCAAATCAGTGCTGATACGTAACAGATAGAACTGCTGTAAGTCTCGCGAAACAGATAATGTGGTGGTTGGGGCTCTCAAGCACACATTACGCTCGCTGGTTTATAAAAAAAGAAAGAGCTGAAGATAGTGCAACACTTTTGTCGCTCCTGGAAATGAATAATCCAAGCATTTGTGGAAGGGAGCTGTTTCCTGTGGCGTTTGTGGGTCCAGAAAACGCTCTTTTCTCTGAGATGATATGATATAAGAAAGTTTTGAGTAAAAATACAGTATTTTGCAGAATTAGTTTACAGTTCTGTTAGTTTAACTAGACTCCTTTTTATCTCATGTTTAAATATATAGTCAAGTCAGGGAGTGTTTTCAAAAATATCAGCATATCAATTCAATACATAATATTTGAAATGCATTCACAGTCAATAATCCGATGCCAGCTGCATTTCTTTGCTCTATTTTCTGTCCGACAGCAAGTTGACAGAGACCGTAGCAGTGCCCAGATAGTCCCGGCTCCTCTCACTGACCCACTTACTCTCATCACTCATCGTATTTTCTGTATCTGTCGTCATGTTACAGTCTTGTTATATTGATCTTTTAATGAAATTCTGGCCTTCCAGTAAACAGTCGTCTTGCCAGCAGGGTTACAGAGGTTACACTGTGTTTCTTGGATGCAGACAGAGGAAGAGTGAGAGATACTGAACAAAACTATGAGCAGATTTGGTGCAACTAGACTGTTTTTGACAAGCAGCATAAAATAAAACCCTCTCCTTGTTGGGAAATCAGACAAATGTGTGGAGAAAAAAACCCTAAACAAATCAATTGTGAAGCTCACAAACTGCTGCTTGTAACACAAACCTCAAGAGGTTTCTCTGTTTAATACTATCTGCAATTCCTTGCACATATCTTATCAAGTGCATGCCCGTGTTTACTTCAGTATGAAATCAAGAAAAGTAAAATAAGGACTTCTTAATATCGAGAGACTTTTTTCCATCTGACCTCCACACTGTCTTCAGGTCTTTCAGCGGTTCAGGGAATAATAATAAACTGGTGTTATTATTCAGAACTCAAGGGCAGGTGGAAGGTTACTGGTGCTCTTTCTTTTCTATTTCTTGGAGCATCCCCGGTGTTTTTTTGTTCTGTGTTTAAGTTTCATTATTAGATTTCATTAGAAACATGCTTCATGATCACCACAGGGTAACTGCACCAGGCTTCGGTTCAATCATAATGAGGTAAAATGTTATCACAGTTCTGGACTAAAACCTCCTATGGTCCTACTGATGATTGGACCAGCATGTGTGCACGAATCATGTGCGTTTCAACAGTTCAAACCTTTAACCCTCTTAAGCCCAAGCTGTTTCTGGGCACTTTTTATTCACTGTGGGCTCATTTTTCACCGCAATATACAGTAAAACTCCTGCATAAGTATTCTGAGGAATCATGTTGTGAAACCACGTCAGTTATAATGTCATAAATACATTTCTTTGATCATTTATTTCAACGTGCTCACAAGTGTAACCAATACTGAGGAGAAAAGGAGGCCCGGGAGACTTCACGTGCTATACATATTGAAGTATTTTCATTTTTACAACCTCTACGTTCAACACCCGTTCCTTGTCCTCTCCTCCTGGGTCGTCCTCCTGCAGTTCAGTCACACTTTCTCTAAATTTTTCTCATGTGACTGCGTGCC